>VOQJ01004874.1:2314-15214 GCA_015052665.1 Apistogramma diplotaenia
CCCCCTCCCCCCCCCGGGGGGGGGGGGGGGGGGGGGGGCGGGAAAAGAGGGGGGTGGGCGCCCCCCCCCCCCCCCCCCCCCCGCCCCTTTAACCCGCAGGCAGAGTGAATGGGTAACTCTTGGGCGAGAAGTCTTCAGGAGCGCACGAAGCCTAACGGGTGTCTGGCAGATGAAGACGCGTTCGGTGAATCAGACCAAAACTACTTTTGTGTGGAAAAAGTCAATAAACAACATTTAAAGATCATATTCAGCCAACTTAACTTCAGCGCTCAGTATTTTTGAATGAATCATGTCTAGTTGCTGTTATTTTTGTTTATTTATTAGTGTAAGCCAAGCTTTCTGAACCTAATGCGTTGCTATGGGAGCACAAATAGATGACAGAACCGCTCAGGTATTTGAGACTAAAGACATGTCACGTGACCTGAACACCTGTTGGATCGAAAGACGTCTTTGTCTACCCGGCATGGTAATGCCCTCTGAATCATGACCCACAGGGCCGCGCGCCCACGCGCATTCACATATTTTCTCCAACTTTCCTATCTTATACTTACCTTTAGGTCACACTTGTTTGCACGTGTTTACTTGTGTTTGAGTTATGACTAAACCAATAGAAGTCTAGCTGTATTTTAAAATTTAAATCCATCTTTTTTTTCCCTTTTTCTTTTTTGTATGCTTCTAATATTAGAGATTTCTGCCAGACTGCACTGTCAGTAAGGAAAATGTGGCTGATAATAAGGTAATTACTGGACTTTTGTGTGGCAGTTTGAGCAATTTTGCCCGCATTTTCTGCTTTAAAGAAGTACTTCAGGATTTCAGTATCCTATTTTGATCACAAAAAGCAGATTAAATATGAACACTCAATGTCAAAAGAGCACAAGACAAGATATTTTCACTTTTATTTCCAAGAACAGATTAATTTGACAGAATTTCTACTTTTGCCTCCTAAATTCAAGCTGCACACTCCTTGATAATCTTTTTAAGTCTCTAGTCATATAACCTGATGTCATCACAGTGACATCATTGGGATTATTTGTTATTTTATTAGTCTCAAAAGCTACACAAGGTATCTTATAAGCAATGACATTTTCTGGATTAAAAAAAAGCTGAACCTTTAATCCATCAAGAAAATAATAATTCCAGTACAATAAACCTCCCAGTCCCCATTACCAGGCCAGCGTAAGGCTGGAAAAACTCCAGAGTACACTTGCCTTTCTATCTTCACTTCATCAAAGTGATATATATATACTGGATGCAGCTTCCACAGCAGCAACAGGCCCTGTTGAAAACGGCACTTAATTGTCTAGCCTCCTTGATTCAGCTGTAGCTTTTGCCACATTGTAAGTAACGAAGAAGTGTTGCTGTTCTTTTGAATATTCGATGCCATATTTGTCATACCTGACATTCTTTCTGTGATTGTGGGAATCAAAGTTGCTGTCATGCAGCGGTCAGCTTGGACTGAGGCCCCTGTCAGTGCAGCCAACACCAGGGGAAACAGAGAAGCAGAAGTAGTTCGGGGAAACAGGGCAAGGTGTCAGTCAGTGGTCAGTTCCACTTTCAGGGTGATCTCATCCACTTACTAAAAGTCACGATAGTCACTGCTTTCAGATTGCACGAAATTTTGTGCCCTTATCGCTCATGGCTTGATGCAGTTAAGCGTTTGCCTGTGTGATTATTTTGTATATTCTACATTTTATTATATATTCTTGCTTGTTTATTTTCTTTTTTGTCAACTTCAGAGACTGACAATAACATACCTGATCTAGTCAAGGAAATGAAAGAGTTTTCTGCGACTAGAATATTTACAGCATGTAAGGCTTCTTATTTGGCATCCCTAATTGGTATCGTGTCTCTGATCTGAACCGTTTCTGGCTCCTGTGCACATTTATGGCAATAGACAGAAATTCACAGAATTACTGACAGCAGCAGCAGCCAAAATATGAATAGTAAAGGATGAACATCCAAGAAGCATATAGGTGAAATCAACCACATCAGTGTCAATACCACCTGCGGCTAAGCTATATGAAGTTTTTTTTTTCCCCACTAGCTATTAACACATCACTGGGGGTGCATGACAGCTGCACCCAGCAGAGACACTCGAGGTGAGAGAACTGTGTGCAGCATGAGTCTGAAACAGCACATTAGAGAAAGTAATTGAATTTGTCACAGCTGTAAAATTGTGTCATTTATAAGAAAGTCTACAATGTCAGTGACACACCTGTATTAGTTCGATTCTGAGTCACGCTTCTAAAACATTTCTTACTGAGAATTCAGCGCTCTGGATATCGCCGGCGCTGCTGACGTTTAACCACAGTAGGAGGTGAAGTGCAATAATCAAAATATTTAAGCCAAGATCATTTTACAGGAAATTAGAGAGTTTTATATACAAAATTCATGTTGTTTGTAAGCACTTAAAGGAAAAGTGATGCTTTAAATTCCTTTGTTTTGTGTAAACCGTGTCTCGTCAGAGAAAAACGCTGCTTGGTTTTGCCCTCTCTGACCGTCTTCTGTAATTCCTCTATTTGACTTCAAACAAAACTTTTTCTCAGAAAAGGACAAAAGTGAAAAATGCCTGAAAGCTGCTGATGTTCATTTGGCCTTGATCGCAACTTTAACTCCCTCCTTTCCATCTCGCCCACACAGCTTATCCAGGCACTAAAACACTTGCCCGCTTTAGCAAATGAACCAGAACTAACATCCCTCCTGTGGTTTTGGCAAGGTCTTCCATGCTGGAAGCTCAATGACCTGGAAGTGGCCTGTAGGTGTGGTGAGTAAGGTAGGGGTGTTTGTCAGGGCAAAAAGCTGGCTGTCCCCTTAAGGTCTGGACAGCTCACTGCCCTGCGCAGCATATTAAGTCAAAGGACTGTTAGTCAGTCCTTAAAGACTGTGAGGGGTCATTTTAAATTAACGCTAACAAGCAGCCATCAGTTTCTCTCCCACCCCCCTATTCTTCCCTCCGAACAGAACCCTGCATACACCAACAGCCCTTTACTTTCCTTCTTCTCCCCCCTTCATTATTATTTGGCTGCCTGTGGGAAATTGAGCCGCCCCGTGCATGTAATCGCTTTAATGAATGCATGTTTAATCAGCATATTTTTCGTCTTTAGCTCCCAGATAGTGCCAAGGAGCCTCGTAGCAATCGGAGACCTTTAGCACAAGGCATGATGACTGCTGGGGCCAAATGAGTGTGGCGGGAAAAGGCAGTCGGACCCAGCTGTCGCCTTGGGCTGACGTAACACATATGGAGCTGTCCTTCCCACTTCCTCTCCATCTACACGGATGCTTTAACTCCCTGTCGCTCTGCCAGCTTGTAAGAAAAAAGGCAAACAGCAGGAAGCGGGGCTATTAGATCTAATCTGATTTTACATGCTCATTTGGTTATTAATGGAGCTGGCTCCTTGCAGCTTTTTTTGTTTGTTTGCTTGTCAAAACGACCAGCCTGAGGCACGAATCTGTTAGCTGTTAACCACAAAGTTCAGAATTGTTTGCATTTTCAATCAAAGCAATTGAAGACTGCGATATCCATGTCAATCCATTATTAATGATTGGTTGCTGAGCTGTTATCTAACACCACAACTAGAGTATATTGCCATGCTAGCAGTTTCTTGAGGCACTATATTAACTCTAACAAAAAGTACGTTTTCAACTTTGAAGTTTTCATTTCTTGATCTACAGTAAGTACATGTGAGAAGACAAATCCAGTGACAAACTAGCTAGCGTCCAAACATAAAGTCTCTTTCTCGATGTGTGTGCTACATGTGAGCATCGAAATTTAGCTCAAAACCACAAATGGCTGTTTAATGGTGGCCCTAAAGAAAATGTAAGCGATTCAACAAAATCAATAAATTGCATCCTCTAAAAACAACAAACATCAAATTCATCTAATCCTTTTGAGCCATTCGGCAGCATGTGTAGGGGTATGTTCAAAAAGATTTCCCGTTATTGGTGTGCATGAGCATTAAAGGAAATTTGTGACTTTCTGACTAAAAATGAAAAAAAAAAACCACCTCTGGAGACATGCCTGCAGTAAACATGGCAACAATTCCAAAAACACACGGAAAAGGTCTCACAGCGCTCAAAGACCCGAGCTCAGGATTTCTCTACAAGTAGTGCTAAAATGAAAAAGATGAACGAAAAGACAAACACTCCATTTTCCGCAAACTCATCCAAACAAGACACGTCACACATTTGCTGTGAAACTATGAGGGAGGGCTGACATACTGTAAATGACTAAAAGGCTCAGTGTTGTGACATAAAAGGTAGGTTAACCTTTAGTGCATACGCCCATGTCATTGAGAATACAAGGCAATGCTCACGTCAGATAAAATATGAACCCAGATTACAGCTGGATTCAGGGCTGCTGTAAACTGTTGGATCGGGGAGAAGCGCTGGCATACGTTACGGATGTTTGATTCCTGTCTGACACCAACCGAGAGTTCCTCTTTGCGTGGAAATAGGAGAAGTGAATGTGTGCTGGCAGGGGGCCAGGGTGTGAAGGATTTGGGTACACCACATTTTCATTTCCCCACTAAGTTGCAGCAATGGGTCGGCTTGCGGTGCCAGTGTGGCAACTGCAAGCTTGGAAGGGTTCAGGTCAGGAATCAAGCTAAAGGATTCACAAGCTCAAAACACACACATATTAATTCAGACTGACTTTAACGAGAAACTGCGTGCACTTTGTGGATTTTTATTGACCTTTATGAGTCGCAAATTACCTTCTAAAGTCATAACAGTGAAGTAACTGTCTGGCACATCTTAGTTGTTGTGTCCATTTGCCTTAGACGTGTAATTTACGAATGTCTTAATACCACTCAGTGTCTCCAAAGTACTGTTTTTGGTTTTTATGCTAAGGTAAGCTAATCATTTCATAAGAGCAGCATTGATCTCTCAGTGCTTTTTCAGCCACTACAGTGTTTAGAGGGTGTTGTTTTTTTTAATTGCAAGGGAACCCACCTAAAACTCGAAAAAGGGAAGTGAGCCTGTATAAAAAAAATATCCATCACTAAAAGCATCTGAACAGCTTCTTTTTAAAAGAAAAGCAAATTTCCAACAATTCATGCAATGAAATCGTGGAAGGACAAACTTGCTCCTGCAGACACTGTGTGTACAGGATAGACTGTGTCCTCCAAGTTGACTAGGAAGTCATAATAAAGATCCATAGATGAGTGTGTTGCACAACTGGGAATATTGGCACAGCTTCAGACAGGATATCAATCATTTCCAAAAAATGTTTAAATGCTGATGACGTGTCTTTGCATCAGTAAACTCTTACATAACCTGCATTTGTAGGGAGTAACTTACTTTACTTGTGACACAATATGCTTTTGCATGTCTATCATGTATTTTATGATTTTAGATCCCTTTTTTGATGAATTAATGTTATTAAGGAGAGCAGTAGCGGGGCTGAGATTTGTTTTCATCATGCTAAAGCGTTCATGTATGGGCATGAATTGTTCTGCTCTGTCTGAATGTGTGCATGCACGTTCCCCTCCAACACTTGGCATCTGCAGTATTCCTCTAATAAATTCATCACTCATAAGTGAAAATTAAGAAGAACTTAAAATATATGTTGACCTGTGAGAAAGAGAACTCATTCACATGATGGTGGATCATAACATTAATCACAGTAGCGGGTAAATGACTTGGCTATTTACTCTCGAGATGTCAAATGAGAAGCTGTGGTATTGGTTTGAAGTGAGAGCCTCACTTCAGCCTACACAGTTTCCCAGCAGGTAATTTAAATGAGAAATGGTAGCTATGTTTATCTTTCAGTGCAGAAACCTTGTGGCTCATGTTAGATTATGTTACTGTTAAAGAAAAAAAATGTTTGAAACCTAAACAGCATACGCAGGAAACGGATTTCCAGGATATCTTGGAAATCTGTTTCCTGGGTATGTCGTGTATATATTTATATACCTGGCATGCTTAAATCTTTCAATACAAGGTCACCTTTATTGCCTAACCACACCCTCACTCTGTGTTTTCTTTGTTGTCTGATAGTCAAAACATGGAAGAAGCAAAAATGACACGTTCTGATTGCCAGTGGTGAGGATCGCCATCGTGGATAGGATTGGGGTCATCACCAGCGATGACTTAGACCTCAGAGGTTTAACTGCCATGCAACTGAGAGCACCTTCATTATGAGAAATGTTTACCAAAGAGGTAAAAAGGGGGGAGGACAATGTGCCTAATTGCGTGTTTACTAGAGAGATCAATGTTGCGAGTCTGGGTGAAACTGTGTAGGCGCCAAAAGCGCATTTCTGATGCTCTCACTGTCGCTGATGATCATTGAGACTCAGCACTTCTAGACTCCATTGCTTCCTGGAAAAGAAAAGGCAGAGACGTGCACAGAAACGGAGGGCATGATATAAAAATGAGGCTGTTGGTATTATCATCAAAGCCTGCGTCTTGTATATGAAAGAGCAGGAAATATAAATATATACATATATATATATTGAATCTAGAGTACTTGCTAATTTACGTTCACTGGGTTCAGCGGTTAAATGTGGTTCCCCAACTACTGATTCATTCATCAGAACAGCATATTCATCACACTGTAGACCATACAGCGATGTACATTTTGATAAGATTGCTGAATCCTGATGGTCGTGCTGTCCTAGATTGCTGCTTCTGAGAAACCTGTTTATACTTTTAACAGATTGGAGAAAAAGTGATTATCAATGCTGGAAAGCTTTTAAATTAGCACGTACAGCTTTAAAGTTGCTGTTTTGATTCCTAAAACAAAAATCATCGCAACCCATCACTCCAGCAACAATATCAAATACTTAACAGATTCAAAGATAATATTATTCTCATATTCCAATTTGTTTCAGTGAGACGGCCTACAGTCATAATACACGCTAACTTAATTTCCTAATTAGTCATCCGAGCCCCCTTTAAACTTTCATCCGAATTCTTCTGTCAGATGCGTTTCATTCAACCTCATTATCGACTGTTTCACAGCAGTGCAGAGATGACACCGGCAAGTGAAGCCCACTTCTATTTTATTTACCAGAAGTGGTTCACCAGCTTGGGTTTTCACACACACTCGCTTATATGTGCACAGACACACACACACACACACACACACACACACACACTCACACTCACATACACCGACAGGAACTTTCCTGTCAAAGGATAGTTCTTCTCATACTAAGAAAGCCAAGTGAGAGAACACAAAGGCGGTCAAAGGGGACTGCTTTTTATATCTACATACATTAAATTCCTCCACTCACAGCTGTAACTGGCTTCCACGATAATTTGTGTCAACGTGTAAATGAATCAAACTGTGAAAGGAGGCTTTTCAGTCCTTAAATGAACAGCTATTGCTGCCAGTTCTCTCCATCATTTACTGGAGCTGCTGTTTTCAAGTCCTTTTACTCACTTGTGTGTGCGTGCGTGCGTGTGTGTGTGTGTATGCGATAATTCTGTCACCCTTTTGTACTGGGATGCCTTTTATCTGACAGCTCTCTGATGTCAAAAGAATTTCCTGATAAATTACTCACCATCATATAGCAGCCTACAGATCTTCTAGTGCAATACATATGTAAAGGTGTCGAGGTGGTTGCATTGATATACCACACACTGTGCAGGGAAAGATATGCTAATTATCATGTGACAGCCCTTTTCACGCCCAAGCAGGCTATTTTAGCACCCGATATTCAGCAAAATGTCCCACCGAAACAAAATTCCGCTGCTGTAAATATGAGACATGTTCGTACTCCTGTACAATTCTTCCCAGCAACATGGCACATTGACCAGCCACAACAGTAAAAGCACCTGTCTAATCTCCTCTGGATCTCCCCTGTGCCACTAAAAATGGCTCTGACCCTTCTGGGCCGTGGATATGAGTCCACTGTGGGTGCTCTGTGGTGTCTGGCACTATGATGTCTGCAGCTGATCCTTTGGGTTCTGTGGGTTGCAGACCTACAGTGTCTGAATGGGGTTTGTTCCAGAAGAAAGGGTTCAAAGGAGGTGGACTCAATTTCTTTATGCCCATCGAGCTGTTTCAGACCATATTTTTTTTTGCAATATGACTTTAAAACATTTTTCAAATTACTTGGAGCTTCATTATTAAAAGAAAATATGAGTTAATATGCCACAGCGATAAAAGTAAAAACAGTTACTGCATTAGTGTGATCTTATTATCTTTTTCAGTTAACAGCTGCCAAGTCATTCCACTGATTCAGAAACACCACAATACCAAATATGTCCCACTATACAGACATCAGGAAACTAGAAAAAAGCAGTTTCACTCACCTTTTTGCACTAAAATGGGAATAATTTAAGAGTTAATGTGAACAAAAACGTTTTATCCCTTTAAAGTAGATATATTAAACTGAGCAAATCTATGTTGCTTGTAACTTTATCTGATGAATTTAAACTTGTTATGAAAGGCCGAGGGATTGTAAACCTGTTCCAGCTGTGCAACCTCAAAAAAATACACGTGCAACTACATACGTGTGCAGCATTTTGGTTTGGCATGTTCTCAGTTTTTGTGGACTCCACTGTGGTCACCCTTCTGCGGTTTGATTGCTTGTTGAACAAACCTCATCCTAAAAATTAAAAACAACTCAATCATAACCTCCTTTTTTTTTTTTCAAGTAAATCACACTTCTTAATCTAGCTTTTCTGTTATGACGAGTAGTTCATGGTGAACAGTAATGTGAGTGGGATTCTGCTGTGGAACTGCTCTTACTGAGTAAGTTCACTGTCTATCTGCTCTTTGCTAACAGCTCAGAATTCCTCAGAAATGTCACTTGTGACCACACTTGCTTGAAAACAGAAGCCACAGTAGCCGACCTTATTGGAAGCCTGCTTTAACTTTGATTTCATAAACCCTTTCGGAATTAACTGGAACTCCGCTTGCTGTTTATAATTCAAGTTTGCTCAAGTGTTGCGCAAGTTAGCAGTGTTCCCGATTTCAGTGACCAGTGCGCAGGCTACAAGTGGTCAATGCAGCAAAGACTGTAGCAAATCAAGCCCGTTTATTCAGCTGACGCAGAATTCAGCACCTTTGGTTCCATAAATGAAATAAAAGGAGCTCAGGGGTCAACTTGTCCAAGTGCATTTGGGGCAAGTTACTGAACCTCAGGTTGCACCTGACATCAGTTTGTGCAGTAAGCGTGATTGTGACGGTTAATGTGGTGTATATGTAAGAAACAAGGGCCGTGTGACTGTTTGAATGTGGTTTTAAGTGTTTCACGGAAAGTGCTCTGCACTGTACATGCCGGTTATTTCACCAATTTGCTTATTCTTTATACACATTTTTTTAAAATGGCAGATGTGTGCAAAACTCATTTATCAATCCACTCTCCTCATCTGTGTTTCACCCCTCATATTTACCCCCTTAGACTCCCATGAGAGCAAAGGGAAACAGAAATAGAGCAGAGGGGAAATGCAGAGTCATTTGTAGTCATAAAAAAGCACACACCCCCCATACACACATACACACACACGCGCATTAAAATGCATGAGTAGTGAACACGTTATCATTTAGCACTTCCCAAGAGGTGAAGGGAATGTGCTTGTCTCAAGAACTCTTGTTTTATCAAAACATTTGGATTCATTTCAGGAAGATGCAAATTATAGAGTAAACACAGAGGCAGCCGTTAGTGACGAGGTGCAGGGCTCAGAGATGTGTTCAGCTGTGTGTCAGGGAGCAGCAGAGACAGGCGTGACTGGGAGAGGTCGAGGGACACTTTCATCAATACTCAGTGGAGTGAAACTACTAATATATAGAGAGTGAGAGAGAAAGCTTTTAGTCAGATTAACCACAGTCAACTCAATTCTGTCTGGCAGTGAAACGGTTAAACTGCACTTTTGCTTTTTCTGCCTCCCAGCTGTCTGGTGTTACCGGTGGAGCCTGATGCCCAGAAATGAGGTGGAGGGTGCTATCAGTCAATCAGGTGGGTATCATAGTAACCAATGGGCAATGTGTAAAAAAAACTTTAAGATTTTTCTCTAGAAAATAGTTTCTTTTTGTACCTCACAGTCTTCTCTTCTTATCTCTCCACATTTCTACCTGTTTGTCTTTCTCGTTCTCCGCGTGTGCTTGCATATATTATGTGTGCTTTGCTGAGCATGGCGTGTGCCCTTTGGGTGTTCTTTTTTTTATATATAATGCAGACATTCTTGGCACAAGCACAGTACTTAAAATACTGCCCAGGGGAAACACTTGACCCTTGTTTACAGCACAGGTGCACCCAGAATAATGATGAGATTAAGTCTTCTTGTCATGTAGTTACTTAATCAAACCAAACAGAAATACAAGCGTGCACATGCAGACACTCGGCTGACTGAAGCCGCCAGCATGGCACAAAAATCAGTATATATTTTTTGAAAACAAGACTTTAAATTTGTACAAAATCTGCTAAAAGTGCTTTTTAAGGCCAATCTGCTGCACGGACTTTGTAAATTTCTGGTTGACTGTTTAATTTGGTTCTAGAAGCACTTAAATATGTTAATTGTGGCTAATCTATACAAACCAAGCAGATCATATTAAGCTACTTACTTCCCAAAGTGCGCCAATTTAACATGATTATGAATTTAATCTAAGTGTTAATGAATACGAGGACCTGTAAATTTCTCTAATTATAATCTGTAATGATCTGACTGAGCCTTTCACGGCTCAATCAGCATCTCTTTGTTAAATTCAGGCCATTTCCTCAGGTGTAATTTACAGATTTCAACTTTTATTTGACTTTCTTAAATGACAGTTTGATATAGTAAAGTGCTACATAGTTTTGCACTGTTCGCCACAAGAACTGCAAATGTAAAGTGCAATCTGGGGTTTATTATGTCATGAAAAATGTCTCCCTGCATGAAAAACCTTTGAAATAAATTGATGTAATAAGTTCAATCTAATTCCTGTCTTTGAAAACAGTCGGTTGGTTCTCTCGGCATGTATCTTGTTTTTAATCTACCATCCTGTAAGCTTAGACTCGTGTCGCTGTGGCATTTTAAAAGACCTAGATCTTCATTCATCAAATGTGGGAGCGAGCACCTCATATAAATATGATTACCACTCACTGATTATAGTACTTCAAAAGTGCCGTGAGTGAGACTGTGGCACACAGCGAGAGTAGCTCTCATTCATAAGAGACTGAAACACGGCAATGCACTAACCTCACATCCTGTGTAAAAGGCAGCAGGAAATGCTTAATTTCCTGTAGTGAAGTGTAGGTGGGGGCGATTTTATAGCTTGCTGTATACTTTTGACACATGAGAGTTTATGTTAGAATCAGCATTTTATCTGAAAATCAGTTACCGCCCATCTAATCGTATCCCCTAAGAAAGGCCCCTTGATGAGTACCTTTATCAGAGGGCCCTGAATTAAATCTTAGGGATAATGGCAGCCTTCCCCTCGGTGATTATTAGTGTCAAGCTAAGTGTGAAATTCTTTCTTATCAGCACCATCATTAATTTACGGAAGAGCACCTGATACTGTGTTGATAATGTGTACATTTCTAAGAAATGAGGCTGTCTGACATAAGTGATTTGATGCACTGACGATATTAGGTGACTGTGCTGCTAAAGGAAAGCTGTCTGAGGCCCTTCGTGCGTACCTCACCCTTTTCTTACATTTTTCCACCCAGGTCTGATTAACTTTTACACATGTCATGACTTTAAGACACCGTGAGGAAAGTAGTCCTTCTGTTAGTGATGTAAACAGTTGAATTCACCAGAATACACGACCTTGTTTTGCAATGCCGGCCACATCCCTCTTGACTAACAAGCTGCATGGAGACACACACATACACATACACAAACACACACACACACGCACACATGCACATACAGCTGCTACCTCTGATCCCCGAAAATACTACACTGTTGTCAAGGAAACAGCCAAAGCTTATTCTCTCCGTGTGTGTGTGTGCTGTGTGTGTGTGTGTGTGTTTGTGCGTGCACACATTAGTACATCTTGGAATAGCTTCAGTGACGCATACATTTGCTCGCACCATGCCAGCTAACCGCCCTCTTTCACCTCCCCATTCTGTTACAACATACATCCATCTGTCCTCTGATCTTTTTCATTTCTTTTCTTTCTGCTCTTCATTTTCACCCTTTTTTTCTTCTCTTCTTCTTCTCTCTCTCCGTTGATCTCATTCTTCTCACCTGTCTTTCTCCTGCTTTACAACTTTCCTTTCTTCCCATCGTACCCAACGCTCTCCTTACACCTCCTTGATTGGTTCCTGTTATTTTCAGTGATAACATGTTATGGGCTTCAGCCCTCAGCAGAGACATTAGTAATCAATGCAAGTCTAATGTGTGTTGAAGAAAAGTTTATAAAAACAAAAAAAAAACACCGTATTTCACCCAGAAAAGTAAGAATGCACCACAGGCTGCCAAAGCTTGTTAGTTCGTGAGATCAGTGTTAGCAACTCTGCTTATGAGCCATGTAAGGTTTATTTTTACAGGCAGTAAAATCCCATGAGGGAGTGATGACTTCATATTGTCTCTGATTAATGGTTCAACATGAGGATGGGGGGAGGATGGAAAGCTCAGCCAAAATCCCTTCTCCTCCGTCCCTTCAAGGCATCTACAACCTACATTTATACAACAACGAAGCCCTGGTAGCAAACATAAATCTTATTTTCACATCTGACTGTTGAGTGAGAGGCTGCCCAGATGTCATTTTCCACGTGACATGGATCTTATTGTTGCTGATCTGATAATTATCCCCCTAAATAAAAAATCTGAGAGGATCCAAGACCTTGTATAACTGTTGGCATTTTTAAGGTTGTGCCACCTAATGTGGATTAATTTTGACGTGACAACAATAGCTATTTTTAAAGACTAATCCTTAATCCACCATCAAATCCATCCTTCACTACTGATAAATAACTTAAATGTGTGTGTTCACACTTTTGCAGCTTCTGAGCATATATATATATA
>VOQJ01004878.1:20897-31592 GCA_015052665.1 Apistogramma diplotaenia
GATACACCATGGACCCCCCCCCAAATCCATCCAGCCTCTGTGGTAAAAGATCTAAGAGTCCGGTGTTTTCTCTGCTTGACTGAGTGTTTTTGTGTTGGTTTTGTCACATTAAGGCAGGTTAAATGCAGGCAGCAATGAGGAAACCAGTAGTGTCTGCTGTGGAACGGGCCTGAAGCCTTAACTGTGGACGTGCACATCGATGAAAGAAATACAGTGATCGCATTAGTCAAAAAACGGAGGCTGAGGCTTTCGCTTCCAATAAAGAATATCACGGGCGCTTCAGTGGAGGAAAGCCACTAGACAAAAGAACGGTGACGAGGGAAGATGTGAGGTCGATACGGATGCTCAGCCAAGAAGGACGTCCAACTTTTTCTCATTTGCAGGAGAATGACGGAAACAAGGGCACGCTGTTGGCTAGTCAGGCATTCTGACATTGTAGCCCAAGAGTCAGCCGCCCATTGACCTATTCATTGGTCTGCCAATTAGGTCTTAGCTGTTAAGGTTTAATACCTACATTTAAGGCTACTATTGTGTGGCAGCTAATGCTATTTCAGGCTTTCACTCACTTCGGGAGCTTTCATTAAATCCGAAAGAATGCCGGGGCTATTCAAACAGCGGCTCAAGTTAAAAGGGCTGCCTTTTCATATTTCCTTAACTCTCAGACCTCCACATATCCCCATATCTCCATACGAAAGCACAGACACAATCCTTCATATAAAGTCAGTTGTAAGGGCAAAGTAAGTTGATTTTCACATTTGACTCTTGCTGTGTTTCATTTGACTTTTAACATTTCTGCCCATCATGTGTTTTACAGGGTCATAAAGCTCATTCTTTTAAAGTTCGACCAAATTCTGCATCTTTGAGAAATCTAGCTCGAGGCCTTCATGTGATTCACCGACTTTCTTTCAAAGAAGTCAGAAGAGGGTACGGATAGTGATCCCAGTTCCATCTGAATGATTTCAACAAATGTTTCGCGGTCATCTGACTCCATATTTCCGCTCCTTGTTCCGGACTGAATCATTGTAAACAGTACCCCTATTGAGAGTGAAACTTATCAAACAGAAAGAAAGGGGACGGGTGTGAGCGCATTCCTTTAGTCGTGTTCATTAGCTGCACACTCGCTGTGATGCATGCTGGGGGATGTTGGCTGGGCTTGGCCAACCACTCGAGCACTGAGCGCGTCAACAGATGTAGCTTAGCCTTTCCAAACAGAGGGGATCTGACGCGCTCAAACTTGGCCAGGAGACTGGGGAGTTGTTGATGGAGTCAGAGGAAGAGAAGAAGACGAAGAAAGAGAGAAGGGTGTGCAGCAGGAAAACAGAGAGCTACAGGGAGTGAGGAAGAGGAAGGCTGGAAGATAAAGAGAGACAAACACAAAGGGGTTGGGGTGGGAGGTGGTAGAAGAGTTGTTCCCCAGAGGGATCACTCTTGGTGTCTCACTCCACTGGTCCTTCTAATGTGTGACGCTCAGGAGATTGACAGACTGTGTAAAACTCAGCCCACAGGAGAAAACAACAACAACACAAGTCAGACACATGAAAACGGCAACTCTACTGGGCTGTGCTGAGGAGAGACTGCTGCAGAGGAGTTGCATGGACAGCAGCACTGCTTAATGTAACCTCTGGACATCATGGGAATGTTTGCTGTGCATTAGAGCTCTTTATTCCCCTGCCACCAAACTTTACACTCACATGGTTGCGCGAATTTGAACTTGGGAATTGCTCTGCACCTCCCCTCCAGTGTAATGCTTTTTTCACCAGGTAAAAAAAAAAATAGGTGTTTTAAAGTGTCTCCACGAGGAAACACTGGTGTCAAGGTGCACCACGTCATATTTAATAAAATCCCAGAAAACTACTATTTTTTTTTCTCTCTGCATCCTTTCGCTTTCTACATTTCAGTTATGGATTGATGTAAATTACACAGCAGACTGAGACGACCGGCAGCAGTTTTGCAGAATCTCTTGTAAACAAGGAATGGGTTCTCAGGAAACGGGAAACAGGAAGGGAAGAAGTTTTCACTGCTGGAACATGGCTGGATATAGTTTCAGAAAGGAGAGGAGAAGTTAAAAGCAGCCAAAATGAGTTTGATAATGCAATCGGACTCTGAGACCTTCCAGGGAGCGCAGAGATTCGGCAGAGAAGGGGCAGGCAGGTGTGTTTCAGGTGTGTTCTTTTCTTTGTTGGTGCAGTGACCAGCTGGAGGGCTCAGGTAAGGGAAAAAAATGGGAAATGTTCGTTAAACTCCTCAAGGCAATGGAAATCCGGGAACACACAGGTTTCGGGCAGCCAGTTGGAGAGCAAATGGTAAAAGCAGGGTTACAGAACAAAGAAAGAAATAAAAAAACACACACACAAGAGCTCTGGTGGTGAGTAGCAGCACAAGCCGGTCCTTAAATATCATGAGCCAATGAGATGATGCGGAACAGGTGATGAGGAGAAAGCCCGAGAAAGAGATATTCTGCCCACAGGTGCAGAAGCGTGGAAACGCTGGCCCACATCTCCACCTGGGAGTGAGGGGAAGAAAGCGAGGATCTACAGAAAGAAAAGAGAGCGAAAGAGAGGAGAGTACCCCTGGCATACCAGCCCCCATAACACATTTATGTGAGATCAGTATTTTTCCTTTTTTTTTTTATTTGACAGGCTGACATGCAACATGGGTCTCCAGTCAGAGTTAAATCACAGACATTGCAATTTGGCCTTAAGCCACAGCAGTAGCCTCACTGCCCGAGATATCTGTTCCTGAGATTTCTGCTGCTACCAACATTTGGGGCTGTGTTGCCTGCTGTGTGGATAAAGCCTCAATTCTTACTGTTGGCAGTGTCTGTCTGCTGCTCTTCATCTGACATAGGGAAATTACCTAGAAGAGGCATTTGCCCTACCTACGTGTACTTATCCCTCCTCTCTGAAAACATGTTTCACACACATAGTTTTTGGTTTAAGTTCTTTTTATTGAGAACTTTTGAATCTTATCAGCTAGATAGGCATGCTTCCTGCTCTTCATTTTGCATTAAAAATGCCAACAATACTAATACTAAACCCTCCAACCCTCAGCTTTAGGACCTTTCCACCAGTGCTCCCGATTAAACAACAAGTATAATAGGAGGACTCTTTCAACTTTTAGAGTTTATTTTGTTTTATTATTAGGATTTTCTCTTAATGCAGAGTCTCTGTCAGCTCATGAAAGAGCTTCTTAGCAGTGAGAGGTTCATGTAACAAAAGAAGTCGTTGAGCTTCGTGAGGTCTCCTACATACTTCGTGCCTTCCCGGGGTATTTAAAAATTCCATTATGTGCAAAAATATTCTAGTTCCAAATTTTGGAAACTTAAGACAGAAATTACGCCCCGAGCTTGCTTCTGTTGTGTCACATTTATCACAGAGTGGTGGAATTTTCCAGAAATGGACGATTCTTTTGCCGCAACAGCTGGACCTTTCGTGTTGGAATTAGCAGACTTCTCTGCCAGATAACCTTTCCAACGACCCATCCCAGATTTTTAGATCTGCTCCTGGCTCTTGGACAAGCGAGCATTCACATAATATGCACATCTGTTAACCACTACACTACAGAGCCACTCGCAAAAGCACGGAGCCGCTGAGAAATTTACCAGAAATATTCTGGTAAATTTTGTCTGAATTGTACAATCGCTGTAACTTTGTGTTAGCTTTGTGTTATGAATAATTAAACTTTTACTGTAGTTTACTTTGCTTAGTGGTAGAGTCAACAAAATGATAACCCCAGTTGTGTACAGTAGTCAGTTCTCCAAATCCATCTCCAAAAAAACTAGGTAACACGGCTGTGTTATCCAACCCGCAGGCAATGAAGCAAATGTTGACAGTAATAGTTAATAACATTTGGCCGAGCTTCATAGATTTTGCTTTATAAAAATAAGCCTCCACCGTCCTGTGTGCCTCATAATCCCACAAAAATCCCACTCAAATGAAAGAATAATTTAATCCATACTTTTAAAAATACCTTAGCTGTAAACAACCGTACAACCTGGAGGAGATAGAGCAGCAATGGGAGAAGTATAACCTTAATAGGATTCATTGAGAAAAATATTGTTTTTTAAAACACTTATAAATTCAGTAACTTCTTCTAATGTGGCCCGTTCTTCAGCTCATTCCAATGCCCCGAGCTATGACGGATTCGTTACTGACCCCAATGCTGAAGAGATAAAAACCCCAACCTGCAGCTGAGGACAGCAAAAATCTGCAGTCAGATTGTTCTTTTTTTCTTCTTCGGCCAGCAACAATCCTTATATATACACACACACACAAAGGTGACTCATATATAGTTGGAAGTGTTTTTAGTATGTTTAAGACTGAACAGCCCAGCCAGGCTGGACACGCTCTTACTTCTCCCTGCTCCCGTCAGGTCGGTGTTACTGCTGCCCGAGGACCAAGACTGAAAGGTTGAATTAGAGTTTTTATCCAAAAGGCATTTGTCTCCTCAACTCTGAGCACTAAACTGGACAGTTACGCAATATGTAAATGATCCTGTTCTGTTTGACTGGTACTACACCATGCTGTGCACTTACTCACACAGCTGCAATAATATACATTGTGTAAATACCAATACTGGAATTTTATATTTTTACCCTGGATATTTATATATATTTTTTAGCTTGCGTGCCGTGACATGTGAATTACTTATTTTTATTCTTATTTGTATTCCTATTTATATATTTTTACTACTTACTGTCGTCTGCAGGTACAAAATACATTTCACTGTGTATTGTACCGTGTATAGCTGTGCATGTGAAAAATGAACCCTATATTATCTTACCTCAAGTACTATTGTGGTGAAAGGGACTATTTAGAAAACTCTTTCTGTCTTACTTTGGTTAATGCAGCAATGCAAAATCACACTGAGCATTTTCCTTGGAACAATTGCAAATCAATATCGGACACTTTTTCAGTTTTGGAATTGCAGCCTGCTCATACTTCCAGGGCATGAACTATCCCCGGTAGCAGTCATAGCCCCTGACATCTTTATGGCAATAGTGAGACAAGTCTGTCACTCCCAGTACTTTCCATAACTGCAGCTGACTGTAAAGGTCTGTCTACTGGATAAGCGTCATTTTTCAATGTGCATAGTTAATGCTGTTTTAACCCAAACCATTACTATCTTTACTTAAAAAAATTACCATAGTTTTCAGTGCAAGTGCATGAAAATATAACAAAGGTGGTGAAAATGACATAAAATAAGTTCAAAAGTCAAATCTCCCAGTCAGGATGCAAAGCATGTTCTCCTCGCTGACTTACTCCATATTCCTGATGTGGATAATTGCCTCAAAATAAACACTATTGGTTTGTACGTGAAAGCACTAAAACCAAAAGGCATTTTTGTGTAATTTGGAGATGGCAGCAGTGTCATCCTGCTATCAGGATGATAGCATCATATTATTTGATAATCTGGTTAAAACCAAACGTCTGTACTGCTGAATTTAAAAAGAAAAAAAGCATTCGCCACTGACAGCATACACACAAAGCAAGTGCCTCTAACATCTTACTATCTTGTCCATGAAGCCGAGGTGACAGAAAGAAAGCGGGATAAGCTGTTTAATGGGGCTATACATTTTCTTCCCACTTGCACACCTCACATGATAAAGCTCCATATCAGCCAGTTTGATCCTCCCACCGTAAAGTGGAAGAGTGCCATGCAGGTCTCCACAATCCACCATGCTCACATCCGCTCCATCATTGCTTTGACACATGAACATATAATTGACTGCAAAAAGCGGACCACTTCTTTCACATGTATCTTTCGGCTTGACCTTCAGCGGTGATGGAGTGAAAACAGTTGAATGAAGATGAATGGTAAGAACCAGTGCTCCATGTGCATGACTGGCTGGTTTAATATGTCTGTGATCTGCTAATCCTTAGTTGGGAATCATTGTCTTCACTCACTGGTATATTAATCAAGTCTTATGGGCAGAATTTGTCATACACAAGTGTAAATGCATATGTTTTGCATACTAATTATTAGCACATGATAAATGCATTGTGAAATGCACAGTTAAATATGTTAATTAGTATGCATTCTTACAAATGCTTTTTCCATAATATGTTTGTATAGTATGCTGTGTTTTAGATCAAGGTACTTGGAAAATAAAGCTGATATTTTCTTAAAAGATTTGAATTGTGTATCTTATATAAAACTATACTACATAAATGTGTAGTATAGTTTATTATGAAAATAAGACATTAAATGTAATTAATTATCATTAGGTAAAGTATAAATGGAGATAAGGACACACACAATCCAAAAATGTGCAAATAAAACTGGTCGCCAGGCTAACAAACAGGTGAAAAGTAGTATCTTCTCTTCGCTGCTTTGTAGCCGCCTTTCCTCTATGTCATGAAATGTCACATTATGGTGTTGTATTAAAACTCTACTTTTGTTCCCACATATGAGTGGTCCCATAGTAATTTTGCAATATGACAACTCTAAGCTTACAGCTAGAGTCTAGAACAGGTATGTCAAAGTCGCAGCCCGCGGGCCGCTTCCGACCACGCCCCCTACTTCCGGCTGTGAATTGGCGTTAAAAATATGGTACAAATAGGCCCTTTAAGTTACTTTTTTGACATAATGCACAACCCTCTTAACTGGAGGAGAAAGTGGAATGTCAAAAAAGTAACTTAAAAGGCCTATTTGTACCATATTTTTAACGCCAATTCTCGGCCGGAAGTAGGGGGTGTGGCCGGAAGCGGCCGCGAGTTTGACATGCCTGGTCTAGAAGAAGTGCAAAGAAGCCTGGAACGAATGCTATGGACCCCAAAGAGCCCCGATCTCAACGTCATTGAGTCCATGTGGGCTTACAAGACGTGACAGAAAAACTGCAGCAAGTTCTCCAAGGTTCTTTATAATCTACCTGCCAAGAAACTTCAAAAACATTTTCAAGTCTGAAGAAGAAAATGGGTGCTCAAAGCAATTACTGATGTTTCTTTTTGTTATTTGACTTTTTTTTTTTTTAAAGAAAAATATGAAAGGCATATTTGGATGGCATCCTTTCTGCTTTAATTGTCTTTTGCGCATATCTCTATATATGATTTACATTCTTCCACTTTATACTAGAATACTCTTTTTGGTAGTTTTATGTGAGTCCCAGACTAAGGGAGGACCCCATAAAAATTATTGCACTTGAGCCTATCATAATCAGCAGCTGCCACTGTGTTCGTGCATTTGCATGCCCATGCTGAAACCATGATGTCTGCCATATGGGAGCCATAAGTCCATTAGCGCATAAACAGTCTGCAAGGCTTACTTGGATAGGACACAAATCCTGACACCACCACAAACACACACACACACACACACACACGCAGAAATAGCTGAAAGTGCATAATAAACTTCTGGAGCATTGTGATGGTAGCTAAAGGTTATGCTCAGCTCAAAGTTATCTGTGACCAAATTTGTGATTAACCATCAAATGAGGCTCTATTATAGAGAGAAAATGCATTAGATCATTTTAACGGGTCACTTCACCAAATTACAAAATGACATCTTTTTCTGCCTTGTTCTATCTTATCAAGAAGATGGTTTTGATTTACCACGCTGGAGTTCTGAAATATGAGTCTGCAATTTCATGTCCTCTATCATCACACCATTAGAGTTGAGGTGAGTGGAATTTAATTTCTGGCTCTTTGAGTACTGAAAACCGGCAAGAGCTCGAAGCAACGGGTTTTTGAAGAAAGCAGCTAAATAAACATGGGCACGTTAAATTAAAACTGCTGCTCGGCGAGTCGTTTCCGAGGGTTTACAAAGAAGTCTCCATTTTCTGTGCAAACTACTGATGACTCTGACAAAAAGCAAGCAGGGAGGTTTCAACCGCATTATAGTCCTCTTTGCAACCAGTTTCATGCTTGGGACTGCTAGCAGCCACTGTTAACTGGCTGAGGAATGTTAACTTTTTCCCTTGTGACTGGTTGCCAGATGGTCACCAACTAGTCTCAGGCCTTAGGTATGATAGGAGGTTCCATCCATCCATCTTCCACTTCTCCAGTTCAGGGTCTTAGTGAAAGAAGCAGGATACACCCTGGACATGTCGCAGGTTCTAACAAACAGGAACTGATATGGGCCCTACAGTCAGTTAGCCCAACCTGTGGGAGAAAGATGGAAAAAATACAGCCTGCTTTTTGTTACAGCCTGTCCAGAAAGTTTGTTCTTCAGTTTTGCTGATTGAAATTATGTTGTTACTTGGTATTAATTAGCCTGTATCTATGTCTCTGCATTGCATCCACAGTTTGTGAATACAGCTTGCCAACCAATACGAGTGACATCATAATGGCTATGTCCATCTTTCATACAGCCTATGACTCATTCTCCCACATGAACATTCTACAGTATATATATGTGTCTCATCACAACTTTGCCGCAGCAGGCAGTCATCTCATGTGCCTCTGTGTGTGTGTGTGTGTGTGTGTGTGTATTCACATGTGTGACACATCTTCCAACAGGGATCGCTCGCTTGTTCCGATGTAACAAGGCCACCTTGAAACCCTGTGAGTGCGCTGTGTCCGCACAGTTTCCACTCATGACACCCACACAAGGACGCTGACACAGGAGTACAATTCAACCGCATGTCACGTGTCGCTTGACTTTATCGGTGTCATATCGCATCCTGTGGCCGACCGCAGCTGTTGTCAAGCTGGACGGCACACAAAGCACGTGCTGTTTCGTCGTCGCTCATGTTGCTCAGTGAGCTCATCGAGAGCGCCGGGGTCGAGTACTTCTATCTCTATTTGTTTGCCGCATTTGTTGATAGCGCTCCATCGCTGCTAAATGTATGCTCGTCTGAGGAGTTAAGCCTGCCTGAACACTGAAGAGCAGGCCAATTACATGGCCTGGATTAAATGGCAAATCCCAGCTATAATGAGATGCTATAATGGCCGCGGGGTATCCTAGCAACCGGCAGCACTCAGGTGGTTGTTTGTGCACCGTACGTACTGCGGAAGGTTGTTGTTGTTTTTGTTGTTTGTTATTGTGAGGAAAGTACAGACACATAAATAGAGAAAATGGAGGGGGCGTAAAAAATATGTGTTGGGGACACAAAGAAGGCTAGCAAGGGAGATGAATAGAAAGACGTAAAAAAAAAAAGTAAAATCAGAAAGCAAGAACAATACTGTGAAGTGGGTGAAGTGACAGGCATGTGAAAAGGGATAGAGAGGAAAGGGAGACATGAAGGAAAGATGCACTGCGAGTAAGAGAGAAAAAGAGCAAGACAGACAGAAATAAGAGAGACAGAGGAGAAAACAATAAGGGCTCTAGAAGGAATTAGGCAGCTTAGAGGGCATTATGTCAGTGTACATAGGATTTAGTGTATAAGTCTGGATTATGGCCTTTTGCTTTGATAGAAAATGCCACCTTATAGGCAATGGAGCTGTGTTTTGTTCTCCGGGTGGATATCAAAGAGAGCATCCTGCTGCTTTTTGGAATGCACGGTCAGAAGGTGGGCACTCAATCCCTTTCACTGGGGAATTCAGATGGGATTTGTAACACCAACCACTCCATTTCTTACTGTGTGCGGCCAAATGGACCACGGTGCACAATGACAGACGAAGCAGTGGGACAGACACTAATGCCGGCACGCCGACAAATAAATGAACACATATGCACGCACACGCGCACGGGGGCCAGGTAGCTTACTCTCAAACGTGTTCGACTTCATTTCCCTTCGTTTTAGATTATTCCGGCAAATTCGGGCTGCGGAAAGAAAGTCCCGATATGAAAAGGTGAACATTTACAAAGCCGGGGAGCTGTGTTTTCAGTTTGCATTCAAATTTTCTTTTGTCTCGTTTCTAAGAAAACTTCTAACCGATAAGACGTGCCTCTCGTTCTCTTGCTTTCTCATAATGCATTCCAAGAGGAAATATGATCCTCCATTCACAGACGCCGTGACTTACCTGTAGTGCAGAACAATTTTGTGTTTACGTTATACAAAGAGATGCTGTATCACAAATGCGTGCACACAGTCAGCGCTGCACTCGCACAGGTCGATCCATAAGAAAAAAACTGTGTCATCAATACACACCTACACATATGCACGCCCAAGAATTGCTACTATCCGCTTCCCCACCTGTGCGTTTATTGTTAGCTGCATGAAGGATGTGATTGGTCTGAAACCCTACACAGTCCTCCTACACAGTAATGTGCTGTTTTGCACCATGAAGCTCTCTTTCAGGTGCCTCAATAAATAGGGCTATTGTGTGGAGTGCATTACCCAAAGGTTTTACTCCCAGCTCAGTTTGTGGCTCGTCTCCTATTTGGTCCACTTTTCACTGTTGAAGTCAAAAGGATTATGGGGTTAGGGTTGTGGTAAAGAATCAGTGTAAAACACTGCAGGAGCGAAGTAGTGTTTGTTTCTCTCCCTTTTGTAAAATGGGTTGCAAAGTTCTAGCAAAAATGATTAATAGCACAAAACAGGAATGAATAAAGCAGCCGAAAACTAATTAAAGACCATACTGAAGCTTTTGCATGTTTTAGCACATTACTAACTACTAGCGATGCATACTGTGCTGCTGCCATCTATTTTTCAAAACACACTGCATTAATCTGATGGCATCCGTGTGAGTCAGCTGCATATCTGGCAACATTTCTAAAAAACAAAAAAAAACAAAAGAAAAAGAAATGAGAAAGCAGATTTTTTTTTTTTTTTAGGTCAGATCTTCTAACATTTCTTTATGGTAAGTGGTTTGC
>VOQJ01004879.1:18954-32384 GCA_015052665.1 Apistogramma diplotaenia
GGATGCCCAGGCCCCGAGAAACAATCTCTCCAGCGTGTCCTCAGGATCCCCTCCCACTTGGGGAGGGCTGGAAAACCTCTGCTGGTTCCTTCAGATGTGGAGAAACAGCAGCTCTGCTGGCTCTTCTGTGAGTGGCTCTTCCCTAACCCTATCTCACACACCCCAGACACACACCGCAGGAAGCTCAGAGGCTAATCCGTTCTCTCCCAGCTGAGAACTGTGGCTTCAGATTCGGACGAGCTAATTGTAATTCCAGCTTCTTCATTTTCACCCTCATCAAACCGTTTCAGAGAGCCTCTGAGCCTTTTGGATGGAGGCATCATCACCCTTAAAGAGGCCCCTCCCATCAGGAAAGAGATGTTTCATCACAGATGGAGGTGATCAGTCAGGACGCCTTCATGTTGATTTGTAGGGACACGTTTCCGAAGCACAACTAAGGCACCAGAACCCCTCAGTGTGGATGTGGGATCTTGTGAGAGTTCAGATTTTTCAGGTATAAAAGTTGGCTGCATCATCTCATAACTGAAGCCAACTCTTAACTCTGCAAGCTTTTGACTGTCAGAAAGAAGAATTGGTGTCTAACAACGTGTGACTGACAGGCTGTTTGAGCGTCCAGCTTCACAGAAATCAAAACGTGCATGAAGAAAAACGCTCAGTGGGTGATGTCACAGCAGCCATGTCCGTGACATCATAACATCCCAGACGTCATCCACGGCTGAACCTTCAAACCTTCAACAAGCACTGAGAAATATAAGAAAGGAAAGTGGACGGCTGGAGAATCGTGAACCTGGTGACTTCCTGCACGCTCAGCGGGGTTCATGGCACAGCTGAGTTACAGCTGCACTGATTGCAGTCAGATCGGGATCAGACTATAATCTGGGCACTTCACAACAAGCTCTCGCCTTTGTTTCCAGATGTGCTCATGGAGGAGCTCGGCCTGCAGAGGGTCTTTGACTGGATCGCTCTCTCGGTGCCGCACTTCTAACACTGGTGCACAGAGCTGTGAGAATAGAGGCGGTGGCATTAAAGCTAAGCAGGCTGGGCTGAACTGCTAGCCTGAAGATCAAAGACGGTGCCTTAAAAGATCTAACTTTGGAGTTTTGCTTGGGTGCATTTGATGTTTTTCTTCTGGCTTTTTTTCCTTTTTGCAATGAATGGTAAAGAAAGAGAGTGACTAGATCATTGTGTGATGGAAGGAGAAAAGGCCACTCCAACAATGAAGAGTGAAAAACATCTCTGGATCTGCTATAATTCTGTGTGGGAGGATATTATAATTTCCAACGTAGGAGCTGAATTTGAAGGTAGCCGGAGAGTGAGAGTGAAATACTTTATTTTAAACAAGCTCACATTGTTGTGGCGAGCCAGAGACAGAGTGTGTGGGTGTGGAGAGAGCAGAGCAGAGTGGGGAGGCGATGCAGAGGTGGGGACACGGAGGGGGAGGGAAAGAAAGCCTCCGGGGAGTTGTTTCACTGAGGTGTCTGCTGTTGATAAAGTATTTATGACCCTGGGGCAATTTAGTGCAGACACTCAGGAACTCCACGCCACCTCGCCGCTGATGAAAGTTTCATGACCGAACTCCAGTGTGTGTCTGTGTGGCTCAGCCCAGCAGCTCCACACTCAGCACATCACGTTATTACAGCCACTTCTGACGGGAGCAATATCACCACCCGGCTCGCTAATAAATAGCAGTCAAACTGCCTCGGCTGCTCCGTGTACGATGCTTCAGTTTCAGCAGTGAAGCCGACGTTTGCATGTAATGCAAAGTCACTCAGAATGACAAAGAACTGCAAGTGTGAAGGTTCTCAGCTGGAATGAAGAGTTCTGCATTCAAAAGCAGAGGAAGCCGCTGCTGCAGAGAAAAGTGGACAATGTTTCCAACTCATACTGCACACAGGTTTCTTTGAATATTCCTCACAATAACTACTGTTACACAGTAAATCAAGATTTCTCACAGGCAGAACCACACACAACTGAAACAGCCAAAGTCATCGTTAACCGCCATCCTGCAACAGGCGCCCTCAGAGGCCTCATCCTAACACGATCCAGTCAGTCTGGAATTACAAGCAGGAGAAACTGTTTTAAATGAGCTTCGGCTCATTCTGGATCATATTTATCTGATTTTTCTGTCCATGATGGAGCTTTAACCTGCATTTGTGGATGGACGTGTTTCCGGGCTGATGCAGTGGTTTCATACCTGTTATTAAAGTGATGCTGCTCACAGGCATCCAGTATTCATTTTGGTCTTCTCCAGAATCTCAGTCTGTCAATATTATGAGGAACATTATTGTCAAATGTTTCATTTGTCGATTCCTTTCCTTGCAGATTGATGAACCTCTGCTTCACTTTTGAGAACTGCTGCTTCTATAAGAGGCTCCTTTAGTGTTCAATCGTGTTTATTGAGACATGCCATCAAATTCAAAGTGAAATAGTTTCATTGTAACCATTTGATATGTTCTCTTTGCAGACAGACAGACTTTCATATGGAAGATGTCGTGTATATTTTTTGCAATTCAAAACAAATTGTTATTTAGTTCATTGTGTAGCGACAGTGATGCTAAATGCTAATGAATAGTAGAGGAAATCATATCTTTGTCATCTTTGCCTGTATATCAAAGTAATAACTGTAATTATATGTAGATGCGATAAATGTAGAGGGTGGACTTATTAAGGGCCGAATGCCATCACACTGAGCTGCAGCAGCACGATGTGCTCCATCCAGCAAACATTAATTCATTAAGTCAATTTTATGCAACAGGGCTCAGATTATACAGCTCTGAGGCACCCTGCTGTTGACATTGCAATGTCATTCATTTTGCAGCCAGTGTAATCCATTTATTACTGTTGTCTTATCCCGCTGTGCTTGTTGATACCATCGAGGGGCGTGTCAGATGAGCTGAATGAAATCCTAATGGGGGGGTCACCCAGCATAAGAGGAAGGCAGCAGCAGCAGAGACACCGGCTGATCAGCATGACCAAGTTATGAGTAAACTTTGGGGTAGACCATCGCCAATGTATTTTAACTACATTTACCAGCCACACGTGCAAAACATGTCCATACAGAACACAAACTGCAGATTTATTCATATTAGATTAAAGTTTTTATAATTAAACACCGTTTTTAAAAAAGAAAGCAGCCCAACACTGGTCAAAACGCACAAATACATTCATCCAATCAATGTTAGAAAAGCAGCTTCATTGGAAGGCTCGAGCGAAGCAGCCACAGGCGATCGCTCTGCCCGAGTGTCCTCAGCCCAAACCCCGAATATCTAACAACTAACCACTAATTGTGGAAGGCAGAGAGTGAAAAGCTAGAATTTCCCACAGGGATCAATAAAGTCCAGCATTTCACACTCCATTATAACAATATACTGCTCAGCACGTTCCAGCAGGCTCATGTTTTTAAGCAGCATTCAGCGGCTTGGAGCTTTGAGCAGGTTGATGTAGGATTTATCTGTGAAGCCATTAGACGAGTCTCAGCTGATGTTCAGGACACAATAAGCCCCGTTAGCTTGCTGGTGAAGCCGATGGGCACCGCCTTTCTCTTTGTGCTGTGAAACCTGCGGTGCACATGACCCACTGTGTGACATTTAATGTAACTATTTATACTCTTGGACAGAGTAGCTTTGCATGATAATCAAAATAATCCTTGTTGATCTTGTGCTGGGTGCTGGGGCAGCTCCTGGGTTCATCCTCTGTCTGAAACCAGGTGTTTCTGCTCTTTCTCTTCTCTGAGCACCAACTTCTGATTGGCTTTGAACAGCGATGTAGGTGGAGCCTCTGCTCTGACATCACCGTGTTACAGGTACCTGCAATCAGTAACACCATACAGAGCCAGGAGGAGAACATCTACAGCCTGAAGTTTGGGCTCACATTTTATAGTAGGAAATTACAAAGATCTCAGCCTTATACATCCAAACACTACAGCACGAGCTCTGCAGTAAACATGCATCACCTCTGACACATTCAAACAACATATCTAAATGCACAAAATTCCACTTTAAAGCAGTTTAAAGTGCTTCTTTCACCGTTTACCCTCCTTAACTCCATCCCCTTCCCCTAAAAACAAACCTGCTGTGGAAATATAAGCAAACATCCCTCTGCACTAAACATAATGAGGACAAATTATGCATGTATGCAGCTAGAAGAGACACAAAGCATTATTCTAAATCAATATAGCCTCTGGGTCATTACGGGAAGCTCCGGCCCTTCCTCTATGATCAAACACTCTGCCTCGTTTGCTCTTGCGGCGGCGCCGAAGCTCTCGGCAGTCTCACTTCTCAGAAGCTTGTTTCTGAATTCTGCGCGTCGCGGATCAACAGAAGCAGGCACGAGTTTGGCTTCAGCGTAAAGGCCTCCGAAGGCCCCGAGGCGTTCCTCGACATTGGGCGCAGTGTTTCAGAAGCGGAGGCAGCTTGCACTGTGTAAAGTCATCCTAATTACCTACATGAGTTTTGCACATGAGGATATTTCATTATATTCACTCCTACAGGCTCCGAGGTGATTGGACAAAACCTGCTTCGTTCTAATGTGGCAGCAGGATGGGACTTTATGACTTTGCATACGCTATCTAAATAAGACATTCACTATATGATGTGACTGTTTCACAGACATTAAAATCTGTTTTCTGCATAGACAGGAATGCCTGTAGGTGGAGGATACAGAGCATGTACTGCACTTTTTCCTGTAATCATGCACATACAACATACACATTCCTTCCGACTGAAGTTCCATGAGAGCTCCGGACCGTCACTGAAGCTGGGAGGTATTAGAGGGCTCCCCCTGGGACTCTGAAAGCCCTTAATACTTCCTTTCCTGCAGGCTGCAATGCTGCTGACTTGACTGAGGGATTAAGCCTCAATTCAGACTATTGTAATCTTTAAAAATAAGGGAAGTTGTTATTCTAAAAGAGGGCAGAATCAATGAAAAGTTGTTATTCTAAAAGAGGGCAGAATCAATGAAAAGTTGATGTGAAGGCATTTGCATGTGCAAGCAGGTGCAAATTACTTATTTGCATATCTTTGTACCGAATATTACTGCTAATATGTAAGCTTTGATATGTTAATATGCTAAAATGTAAGCTTCACAAGCTGAAGAAGACGTAACTCTTTGACTGAACTTCATATGAAACTAAAACCTGCCCTTTGCTGGCTGCAGAAGCTGATTTAAAAGGTTTTGTAACGTTAGAAACACATGTGGCAGATTTGGCAAACCGTCAGTCTGATGGTGCTGACGGACCAATCACTGAGGAGCAGGTAGGAGACCTGGTTTCAGGCTTCAAATGGGACGATTATCATGATGATTCTCATCAATACTGACAGTTGATTTGATTTTAGCATTAGATGCATTCAGTGCATCTGCTTAAATAAAAATCAAACTCAACGTAAAGTTAAATCAGCAGGGAGCTGCTTCAACCTCTGTGCTCCAACCCTGTGCTCCACCTCTGTGCTCCACCCCTGTGCTCCACCTCTGTGCTCCACCCCTGTGGATTAAAACGTCTTTGCTGTGAGTTTTAGTCACATCCGTCATGTCGGAGGATCAGGTGAATAAAAAAATCATTTGGCTGGTAAATATGTTGCAAAATGTGAGATCTTGTAAAATGAAATGTGTAGAAAAATGGTTACTTTTATTTTGAAACAAATAAAACATTTTAATTTTGAAACGACACCTGTAGTTGCAGTAAAGGAGCACAGGGGGCAGTGCTGATGAACGTGTTGATGGTGGTGAATAGAAGGCTGATGAGCAAGCATTTTTATGTTTACACGTTTTAAATATTTATGTAAAATAAATAACTAAGTAGTCCCCTTTAGCATGACTCCTGACTCCTAAAGCTGAGTGGTTCCAAACAACAGATAATGATGCGCTTAAAGGGACAAACTCTTCACCTTCTGCTGCACCACATTAGAGTTTTATTGTGTAACGATCTTTAAATGCAGTGTTTGTAGTGCAGAGAAGCTGTGACTCTCAGGCAGGTTTGATTTGCTTCAGCTGTGTGTTTTATTGCTGTGATGTAATTTCAGGTTCATTTGAGAACTTGAGATTCAAATCTGATTAATTGCGCTGCCTCGACAGGAAGTTAGTTGATTTTTTTAAATCCAAGCTATGAACATATGAGCGTATGAAATACAGCCAGTGACAAGATGCTCGTCTCCAGCAGGCCTCAGGAGCAGAAAAGGACTAAGATTAAAGGTGGAGTCTGAAAACACACGACACTGTTAAAGCAGCTGAATGACACGGTTGCTGCTGCGCAGGAGTCACCCAGACTCCCACGAAAAGGCCAGCAGCAGAGGAATGTTGAGCAGCAGTGTGAACAGTGGCAGAGCAACGAACACGAGGTTCTAACCTTCCCCCTGATTCGTTAACCAAAACAAAAGGCTTATTAAAGACTGTTCTCCTAAAATGAGATCCACAAACATGGCTTCTCACTCCTGCTTCTGCTGCAGGGCTCACTATATTCAGCCGGTTAATACTCACAACTTTCTATTTGCAAAATTATTTCCAAAACTTGTGGCTTGCAATAACGAGACCAGAAATACAAACTAGCTGGATCGATCCAGTCAGACAGCGGGCCGAGGAGGCTGCTGTCCATCCAATCAGCCAATCCGACCTCAGGCGCTCAGTCAGTCTGGCCCATCAGCAGCCTCCACCTGTCGCAGCCAACACACAGTCTAGTGGGAGGGGCCAAACATTGTGGTACACGACCCTGAATCATAACAACATCATCATGTGAATGTGGCCCCACTGCCAGCTGGTAACCACGACACGAAGATGGTCCAGGTTAGTTGGACTATCTCTCACACACACACACACACACACACACACACACACACACACACACACACACACAGAACACCAAATGTCTCATTTAATGGCCGTTAATTTATCCAGACTGCCTACCAAAGTGTTTGGGAAAGCTGGGATATTTGACTCCCAAATATGGGAATACTTTCTATTCTGTACTTGCACCTGGCTGAGATCCATCTGCAGTATCACATCATCATGCAGTCTGGTTGCAGTCACACTGTGCATGGAACGATCCATGCAATCGCCACATCGCTGTTCAAAATATGCAGCTTCTTTCCTCCTTATTCATGTATAAGGCAGAGCATCCTTATGTGTGAGGCAGGGCTGCTGCAGGGGAACTAATATAAGCTTACCATAGGCAGAAATAAAGGGGGAAAGACCATCCTTTGAAATCATGACTCGATGTGATTGGCTGAAGTCAATCACATTGATTCCAGGTCCATATGAATATGTCAGCACATCTCAGCAAAGCAGCCACATCTTACATAAAATTCCAAACATCATCCCTGGCTCCTTTCCTGCAAGAAATATTCTGGTCTCTTACAACCAGAGTCATATCCACAGTCCTTCATGCACAATCCCCACAGGAGCAAAGCGCTTGAGCTAGCAGAAGTGTGCATGTTCTTCTCAGACATGGAAGGAATTAGAGTAGCAAACGTTTCCCCCTTGGGCACAAAGCAGAGGGAGAGGCAGACTGCAGATGAGATCGGTGAGGATCAGTGTTGCTAGACACAGCTAGACCTAGCTAGCTCCAGCATTAACTGGGAACTGCCTTGGGATCAATGATAGCCCAGATAGAAACTCACCAGTGGCCCTTAAGTGGGCCAGTGTCTGCAACAGCAGCAGTAGCCGTCCACCACATCCTTCACAGGGATACGAGTCCACTCTGAAGTGGATGTGGAATTTAGGTTTGTTTAGTCACAGGTTTCATTTTGATTCATTTATGCCTGAATTATTATTATTATTATTATTGAAGTGAAAACCAAAATTTTAAGTTCTATGTTGTGTTTATCAATGTATACAAGCCAGGGGTGGTTTGGGCACCTAATCAGGATGTTTCCACCTGGAGGGGCTGTCCCAGGAGACACCTGGAGGCAGACCCAGAACTTAATGGAAATATATTACATCTCATCCAACCTCTTGATCCATCAGCGATGGATGCATGGATGGATGGATGCATGCATGGATGGATGGATAAAAGATTCTTAGAGGTTAGTTGTGAGGGTTCCTCATTAGGGCCAAATGCAGACACATGCATCTTCATTGCTGATGCAAATAAACATTGTATGTAACATTAAATGTTAATAGTCAATTATTTGCTGATGGTTACAATTTATTTGAAAGAACTATGTGAGGATAGTAAAAACAGATTTATTATATGCACACTACACTATGCTATATAGTTGTCTACATCACTGTTTTATTACATGTCATCATTTCTCCCCCACATGTCATTTGTGATATAGTAAAAGTACAAATGAAACAATTTGAACAGATTCTCCAATGCAGGTAAAACTCCAGCAGACAGGGAGAGCGGATCATACTTCTCCTCTTCAGCTTTAAATCCTTCTCCTCCTACAAAGCCTGAATGATATCTTAAAGGCCTCGTAGTACCATATTATCCCACCACAGCTCTGTGCTCTCGGATTGCAGGCTTACTTGTGGTTCCTAGAGTTTTGAAAAGCACAGCAGGAGGCAGAGCGTTCAACTATCAGGCCTCTCTTCTGTGGAACCAGCTCCCACTTTGAGTTCAGGAGACAGATGCCCTCTGTGATTTAAAGATCAGGCTTTAAACTTTCCCTTTAAATAAAGCCTATAGTAGGACCAGGTAGCCCTGAACCAGCCTTAGGTGTGCTGCTATAGGCCCAAAACTCTGACTCCTCTCCTTTAGTTTGTGCTGTGTACTTATCAATCTGCTCAATGTTTGATTATTGTTCCTGCTCATCTTTTCTTTTATCCCATCCAGCGGAGGCTCGGGGCTTATGCACCATTGTTAGATACTGTAGCTCAAAGAGGAAATACTTAGGTTCCAGTACAGGCCACATCCAGCCAGTGGCTGTCCCTGTCCAGCGAGCAGGAAGTTAGGATTGAAACATAAATAAGGACACTTTGGAACCACAGAGGAACCTGCAGCTTCACTGCAAATGTGTTCATGAAACTCAGATTTCAGTTTGCTTACCAAAAATGTGAGCTCACACAAAAAATAAAGATCGATGCAGAATGAAGAGTTTGATAAAAGGTGGACTTAACTATTCATTTACTGAATGGGCTCAGACTGGTGCTGTGTTTGATTTGATCATTACATGATAAACAGAAACATAAGAACATGATGCAGAGCGGACATGGACATCTGAACCAAACCTTCTCCAAGTGCGGAGCCGCCAAGATCAGCTTAGAGCTTTTCCACAAACTACAGCGAGCCGTTCTCTGGGGGCGGTGGACTCTGCAGCACTAATGCGCCCTGAGAACAAAGGAGCATCTGCACTTCTCCTGCTGAACCGTACTGAGACAAAACAACGACATGGCCCACAAACTCATCTTTGCACGTGGGATAAGGAAAGAGTCTGAGGACCTGGAAGCAGTGTGTGCAGTGACCGGGAGTCGGACACGGAGGGATTCCTTCATGGAGATACAGTAGCTGCATGCTCAGGCTGCGGCTGGAATGGGACGGACCGGAGAGCATTCCGGCCGACGGCTGTCAAATCTGACAGAACTGAAATTCCTCTCAGTGAGCCCCCCCCCCCTCCCCGGTGTGCAGCCAGCATTTTATAAATGGCTACAAAACAGTTTAATACGTTTCACATGTGACTTGTGTTATTTTATTTTGTAATGATTACAGAAAAACAGACCTGAACTTGGGCACAGAGACATGGTCAGGAAAAGTGTTTTCCACCACTCCAAATTGCTTTTCCTTATTCCCGTAAAGGAATAAAATTCAAATCTGAAATTGCTTATGGCGCACAGAGAGAGACTTGCTGTACTGACTCAGCAGTCTACACTGCTGCCTTCAGGCATTTCTGTCAAAACAAAAAGAAACAAAACCATGAATGGAGCAGCTGACGGGATTAAGGAAAAACTGAGTGGGAATCTCTCGCTTTTCAGTGATCTGACAGGAAAAGTGGGGAGGAAAGGGGACAGCAGGAAGAGACGGGGGGAAAAGACAGAGTGACTGCACGCTGCACAGCCAGAATCTCCCCCTGCACCCTGTGGGAGGGGAACATCATGGCTGATGTGGAGAAAATAACCCTCCCTGATGGATAGCGTTGGGCTAACTGCGGGCCGCAGTCTCTCCAAGAGCCCAGGTTGTTAGCCTCGCGCTGGATGCCATCACCTAACCCTCACAGAGGAATGTGGAAAAGTGGTGCTGAGCCATTTGCCTTCAATCAGGCTGTGAAGATCAGGAAAAGAAGAGATGCTCCAGTTCTGAGCGTCGCTGTGAAAGCGAGAATTAAAGGTTTGAGCGCGAGCTTGGATCGAGGCCTTGGATCACTCATTCACTTCAGATTAAAGCGTTTTGATATTTGCTTGTGGAATACCTGACAGTCTGAATTAAATCACTGCTCGGTTCCCTGAATGGATGGCAGCCTCGCCAAATGATTTTAAAATCCCCACTATACTCTGTATGGCTCCAAATTACAGGAGCAAACAGCGGCTTCGTGCTCGCGTGCAGCCCGCAGCACTGGCAGCTTCGTACAGTCAGACTGCCTGATGCCATCAACAGGACTGCCTCCTGAGAGGATAAAATAAAGCCTTAAAAATCACACAAAGCGAAGAGTGACTGCAGCTCTCAGGTGTGTGTTTTTGTCTGTGAGATTCAGCCTTTCAAGTGCATTTACTGCCATCAAGGCAGCATCTCGCTGATTGTCAGGCTATCAAGGAAAATATAAAGTGCGCACTGTAATTGTAATTGAGCTGCCAATGATGCTGAGTAATGCAGATTCTGGGGGACTGTTTGGGAGCTCACAGCTGAGCAGCAGGCAACAGCGTGTCAGTACAACACACTTGTTCACACGTGTCAGGAGAAGCTGCAGGCAGCAGCTGCTCATCTTAGAAAAACTGATGCTGAGGAGAAACAACTGCTTCTGATACCTGAATGCAAATCACATCTATTTGGGCTGCTGTGTCTTATGAATATGCACTTAAGTCCACCATCTTCTCCATGTATCCAGCAGTTGGAGTCTGGGTGGGAGGCGGGGGGACACCCTGGGCAGGTTGCAGGTCCAGTACACGGCTGCACTCCACAGCCGCCCTCAAATTTAATGAAAGTAGACATTAAGCGTTCCTGGAAGAACATATGGAAGTGTTTCCAGTTTGAGTCGCTCAGGAAAAGCTAAATACATCTTTCCTGACCCCCTGGAAAAGAGCCGTTTATTAAAGTGAACCAAAGTAAATGAATGGAGAAACCTGCAGTTTTAGTCTCAGGCTGGTTTCACATGATGCATTTGACCAAGCTGAGGAAGCTTTGATGTCGATGGTTGTTGAGGCCAGGATCTCCGTGTCCAGTTTGTTATATTGTTGCACTGTAGCATATCAGTGCATCATCATAAACATCTTAAATGTTACCAAACATGCCAACATAAAGGAATCCTAAGGTTGACGGTCACCCTACACCTGCTGTGCCGCCTCAGTCCGCCCTTTGTGTGTTTGCTGTGTGCGACCTTTGGACTGTGAATAAAGTTTGGCTTGTGTGGATTTTCTCTTTTGCACTGAAATGTCACAGTTTGTTCCCCAGATCTTTTTATTTATAATGAGATTTATTTTCACTTCTATATTTTCTTAAAACTGTGTGATGTTACCATGTCAACATGGACCAAATCTCGGCACCGTGTTAAAATGTGAAGAATTAAAGCAGTTCTGAAGGCAAACGGTGCATTTTGTCAAAGTGCTCGTTTGGTGAAGAAAATCGGAGTTGCGGGAAAAAAGAAGCCTTTTCCATGGATTCCATGTGGCTCTACTTAACTCGCCTGCTCTCTGCTCCAGCTGTGTTCTCCGTGTAATCCTGAAAGCTTTTTCAGAAGTGCACAAACTTAAGTCACGCTGAACAGGCAGCAGTCGAATGTTTGGCATTTGATTGAAGTTAATTGGAGTGCAGAGCACAATACCTCCATCAGGTATTTATAAGAGCCAAACATCACCTCTTAAAAAGTTCCTCAATCAACAGAAACTGCCAGAAAATACAAGCAGAATTAAACACTAATTTAAAACATGTTCTGTTTCTGCGGTGCTTTTAACATTTTAAGAAGATTTATGATCAGCTCATGATTCAGGACACCGTCCACAGCTGGAGAACAAGTTCATCAAAAAAAGGCTTTGAAATGTCAAGACTAAATCATTTAGAACGCTGGAGCTCATTAATAAGACAATTAAGCTGATAAGGCTGTGGCAGAGTGGACATCTTAACAACATCTAATTAACAAGCGGCTGCAGGAGGTGACATTCAGACCTTTGGCGTCAGGAAAAAGTGGTACATCGGGGGGAGGGATTAGGGTTCGCAGCTCTGCACGTCAGAGGCAAGAGCTGGGACGTGGTAAAGTTGTAATAGGATTGCAATGTATGCCACTCACTATTGGCTTGACTTGCTTTGCATAGCTTATTAAACAGCCATTTGGAACATTAGTATGCTTTGACCAGTTTCCGGCTTTGTCCCTGGGACATGATGCTATTCCGCTGATCCCACTGCTCTCACTCTTAAGCTGTGTCACGAGCCAAAGGGACACAAAACAGCAGCCGCTTCACAAAGAGTGTCCTCCCTAATGGTCATCCTCACCACTGCCTTCATTTAGAAGCCACTCCAGTCTTCTCCTCCCCACCAATTTTCATCAGAGTCCAACTTTTGATCCTCTCCAAGTGCTCATTCTGTGACTCAGCAGGCCTCACACCTTAGAACAAAGAAAGTCACCATTTTCGAGCTTTTGTAAAATTACCATCCTGTTAATTATGGTCTGCTACAACCGTCCCCTCCTTTAGCCCCCCCATGCAACACTTTCTTTTGGTGATCCATCACAGCTCCCCAACATCTTCTTTCTCACCAAGCCCCCTCTCATCTTTTACTGTACCTGCACTGCTATCATAATGAAATCTAAATTACAGGCTGTGTCCTCGATGCTCATCCATCCAGGTTAGTGCTGCCTCCCTCACAGCTACAACCCCAACATCCAGGGGAAATTCTGTACAACGGCAAAAAGAGTGATTTTTGGCTATGTGACATTTAAAAAAAAAACACACCAGAAGCCGGGAAGAGAAAGAATTGGAGGTGACTTCAGCCACATCACTCATTAATTCATGACTGTGAAAAATGATTAATTCAGTTCAATATATATCGCACAACAACAGCTACCTCAAGACACTTTATATTGTAAGTTAAAGACCCTACAATAATTACAGAGTAAACCCAACAGTCAAAATGACCCCCTGTGAGCAGCACTTGGTGACAGTGGGAAGGAAAAACTCCCTTTTAACAGGAAGAAACCTCCAACAGAACCAGGCTCAGGGAGGGGCAGTCATCTGCTGAGGGGGGAGAGACAGGACAGAAGACAGAGAAAATAAGTAATGATTAAATGCAGAGTGGGGTATAAACAGAGTGCATCATGGGAACCCCCCAGCAGCCTAGACCTATAGCAGCATAACTA
>VOQJ01004880.1:31632-42627 GCA_015052665.1 Apistogramma diplotaenia
TTCCCACAGAGGAAATGCAAACCCCCCGGGTTGAATTTTCAAATGCCCAAGAGGCTGGGCCCCCCCCCCCCCCCAACACGTCCAGTCCTGCTGCAGCCAGGATCAGCGTTCTCCTCCTTCTTAGTCCGTCTCTCAGGACTAATCACGCACCCAACCACTGTGTTCATTTGTCAGCCAGTCTGTCTCCCTGATTTTTACTCCCACACAACTCTTACTCCCGTGATTCTCTCCAAACTCACTCTTTCACAACGTCTTTTCATTATTAGTCACTGCATCATTTCTCGCTTGTCCTCACTTGTTTCTGTAAATCCCAGCGGTTTCTCTTCATTACCCAACATCTCTGCTTCGGTTTCGCTTTGCATGGCTTTGTCTCTAGGTGTGAAAATTTTATGCACTTCTAGAAATTTATTTCCCACATCACATGTTTCCTATGCCTCGTGTCTGCCTTTGTAAAGGCAGTTGGGTTCCCACAGAAAGAGGTAACTGGGAAAATGAATCAGAGAACAGCTGGAATCACAACCAAGGCACAGATGATCCAAATGGGCTCACACATACTCATTGTTTCTTGTCTGTGACAAACGCCTACACATTTAGGCTCACAGTATATCACATAGTCTCTGTGCACAGTGAGGCATGGTAAATTAATTTCTCTGCTTTGTTATATCCATAGAAACACACTGTTGGTCTCTACCACTACATGTAGCTGGACACAGACATACACAACTTTTTTTTTTTCATCCTGTGTCCCACATGGACAGATGGAAATATTGATAGAGGGAGCAAAGGAAATAAGAGAGGTAATAGCGCAGTTAGAGGGGGAACGGTGGAGGTTCGGATGTGAGCGTCTCTGACCATTCCCCAGTTAGGCTGAGCAGCTGCAGAGATATTTGACCGCATTCCTGATTTCTGACACAAATTGAATTAATGAGCTGTGGGGAGTTGAGAAGGCCTTATTCCCTTCCCCTGACGCTCAGTGGGGCACCTCATCTCACCCATGCCTTCATCCCCAGATTCTAAAATGGCTCTCTTACTTAAGGGGGTCCCACAAACACTCGCATCACCCCCACTGGAGCCTCATCACCACCAGCAGCAGCAGCAGCAGCAGCCCACCCTGTTGAGTCAACATCTCCGCAGAGGGCAGTAAAAGATCAGAGCTCGGGTGACACGCAGCAGGTGCGGGAAGCCTGGAGAGAGGCTCAGAGGGCATAAATTGCCCTGGGGGGCTCCAGCACTGCCGCCATGGAACACCCAAGAGGTGAGCCTTGTAGGCGCCATGTACTGGCAACGAAAAAAGAAGGGAGGGGCAGGTGATTTTGCAGAAAAGAAATGTAGTAGGAAGGGATTTTTTTTAAACCCCCATTACGCCTCGTTATAAAAATAAATGACATGTGTTTACGGGGAGAGACTTGCCTGGCCCAGCATGTCAGGAGCAATAGGGATGGTGGGCCAGATGGCGGAGTAGACACCAAAGAAGACTATCCAGAGCACCATGCTCCCCCATACCGCCAGGTGAGAGAACTACAACAGAGCGATAGGGAGACAGAAGAAAAAGAAGGCAAGAGGGAGTTAAGGAGAGATTAAGAGAGAAAAGAGAGACAGCATGAGGTCAAATACTTTACATACAGCTCATCCCAATATAGACAACCTTTCCCTCCCTCCTTCCCCTGACTGTGATCTGCTGTAAGGGGACTCTGTGTGAATTCCAGTGGGACCCGGCTTCATTACTGCCAGACTGTTGTGTGGACAGCTGAATGGACAAAGGTGTCAGTCCTTTTCTGTCCATCCTGCCAGTCTCCCTTTCTCCAGCCACAGAAAAAAAACAAAATAAATAAATAATGGGCTGTCATTTCTTGAGCTACTGTTATCCTAAACTCTATATCCACTTTGGCTTGTGTTTTTTTAGAACTGAAAGTAGAAACCACATGCTTAGCCAGATGCTTAGTTTTCTGTATTTCTTTATTTAATTTTTTTTTTACCTTGTTTTATGTGTTTTTACTAAGGCAGAGTGCAGGAATAGTACTCCAGTTTTTGCCCATGTAGAACGCTGTGGTCTAATATCATGAGCTACTGCACTTTCATATGTCGACTGGTATATTTTAACAGTAAACATTAGAATTTTTTGTAAAATCAAATCTTTGTTCACTGACAGGCACCATCAGTGAACTGACGAACTCATTATATTTTGTGCATTGATGTATTGAAACATGCAATCATACATGGAAATACAGTAAAGACAAAAGCAGAGTTTGCACAGTTCTAACAAGCTTGAAATATTTGGTGTGGCCGCCTTTCGTCACAAAGTCTGATGGTACTTTTCTGCATTCATCATTCCATCAATTTTCTCCAACACGACTGGCTGAAATGCAGCTATGACCCACGCTGTTGCGCCTCTCTCCAAATTTGGATACATCACTCCATTAGACGTGTTGCCACTGATTTTCTGTCCAGTTCTTGCGTAATTTGGCATATTTCAGCTTTTTCTCCCCGTTTCTCTTCCTTAAGAACGGCTTCTTGACAGCCACCCTTCCACTGAGACCGTTTCTGATGAGGCTTCAATGAAAACTAGATGGATCAACTAAAGGGCCAGAGACAGGTCCAGAGCCAGGTCACATATATTTTTAGAGGCTGTAGATAGTTTTTTTTTATACGTGCCACTTTGTTTTGCCCTCCACTTGTCCAGTTTCTTGTCCGTACTGTATATAACATGGGACAGTAATCTTAATCTTAAAGAGAAGTGTAATACTGCACAAACTTATGATGACATCTGGCTTAAAAAAATGTTAAATTAAATCTATTTCCCTCATATGTTTGTGTATTTATTTTTCAACTAACTCAATGTTCTCTGGCACAGTCTCTCCCTCGGTATGCACTGCCTGAGCTGCAGCTATCTCCATTTGTCGCTTATAAGCTTAATGTCTTCAAGCATATTTGGCTGTTCTTGCAGCTGCTCCACAGTAGGTAATCTTTACTTGAGATGAATGGTTAGAAAGTGTCACGATTTGGAAATGTTCCAGACTTTTCTGGGGGTAAATGGACACATCTGAAAAATGGAGCAAATGAAAAAGCTGCACATGAACTGGTTGGAAGAAAAGGTGCAAGCAGCTGCAGTTTGAGAAACCTCAAACCTGCACCACAAGATCAAGGTAGACCACATCTTATCCCACGATTTTCCCCGATTATGAAGCATTTAGATCAGGTCATAAGGAAACCTTACACTGAAATGCTCACAGAGTATGTCCCCAATCCCCCCTTATTTATCAACAGTAAAATACAGTGTATGTTGTGTGGTGTATTAAGAGTGTGTTAATGTTCCTACCCTGGTCCAAGCTGTGGTCTCCATTCCAGCTTTCAGACAGACTGTAACTACCACATACTGTGCACGCACACGCACGCACGCACACACAAACACAGTGAAGCGGGTGGGCAAATAAAAAAAACAGAAAAACAAACAAGATTAGTTGACTGGCGACCGTGGAGATAATAAACAATAATGTTATATAGTAAACTCAGCAATGTCTGTTAAAATACTCTGGAGCCCCACAGTTCCCTGCAGTCTGTGCACGCACGCACACGCACACACACACCAAACAAACCCCACTGACATTCACATGAGCCTGCAGGGAGTAAAATGATAGAGAGTGAGAGACGGAGAAGTGAAAAGAGAAAAGAGATGGATGAATGTGGGGAGGAGACAGACTGGCTAGACGGGACTAGATTGACTGGAGACTTATAAAGGCTCTGAGGAAGCAGCGAAGCTGTGGTGTGTACACAAACAGTGCAAGGGTGAAAAATTAATGTACAAATCTGCAACAAAAGACAGAAATAACAACAAAGCAGACATGTAGAAATTAAAAGCACAATACTTACTGTATAGACCATGTTTCCCGCAAACAGGTAGTCGTTTCCCTGACCGTTACTGAAGGGAGAGTCTGCGGAGAGCAAACATACAGTGATGCCTCCTGACAAAGTGTCAACAAACCAAATTGATAGCTTGCAGAAGGATGATCTGGGTAGGCTTACTTACCATGCTCTAACATTTTGAGTGGAAACCAAAAGAGAATAATTGAATGAATCAGTGCATTGATGCAGTGCCCCCAGAATACCTGAACGATGAAGCAAGACACAGAAAGAGAGGTGGAGGAAGAGAGGGATAGTGGAAAACAAGTTGGTGGACGCTAATGCCAAAGCACATATACCACCCTCCTCCCCCAACTTCTAAACACATAAAGACATACAAAAACAGCAATTCCTCACAAGAGCACACAACTCCCAGTGTACTAGTGCCATCAAAAGTGCCCTCTTACACACTCATATATACACACAGCACACACACACACACACACACACTCGAGTAGGTTGAGCTGCTGGTGTACCCTGTAAAATGAAAGACTTCCTTATTCTCACATTATGAATCTCATTATGGTTTGCAATGGAAACATCCCAGACTCTGTGCCCCCCTTGTTTACACGCCGAAGTCCCAAACAAACAGCTGGCATCACTCATCAAATTCCAAAAAGCCAAAAAAAAGATTTCATTTTGATTATAAATGTGAGTGCGTGTCTGTGTGCGAATCTGCGCGCACATACTTTGGTGTTAAAGCCCTCGGCATTCTGGGTTATTCGGTAGAGCTGCGGGAAGCGGAGCATGTTCTGCTGGCTGCACGGCCGGTCAAATATCCCCAGAGTGAACGGAGGCAGCGCAGTAAATATCTGCAGCATACAGAGGACACACATGCAACCATTAGAACACATAATGACAAATACAGCGTGTGCACATAATCTTTATTTATGTCGGACTGCAAGCATCAGAACAGCTTCACCTCTGCACACATAGAAGGATTCGACACCTGTTTTGTAAATCAAACTGCCTTGTGTTGCCTGCAAGAATTTGCAGTCAGACTGTCACCAGAACATGCACATACACTTTTAAAACAAACGCCTGCACACAAGCATCTCTGGCATGCAGAAAGAGCTGTGAGAAGAAGACAAAGCAGAGTGTAACTGATACTGAGGAACAGAGTGAAAGATGACAATCAATAGCCAGTAAGAGGAAAGTGGCGGAGCGAAGGAGGGTGAGTGGGGAAATGGAGTATTGTCAGATAGCAATGGGTGGATACTCACCACGTTGTAGAGGCCTATACACCAGCGTTCAAAGAGGATCTGGCCAGAGAACCCGTTCACAAAGGCAAACCAGAGCTGGGACACAGAGAGGGATGAGAGGGGATGAGAGGAACAATAGTGGTGGGTAAACTGCCTTACGGAGGTACTGATAGTGAAAACAGCAGGAAAAAATTGACTAAATGCTGGAAAAATTACTTTTTAAGACTCAATGATTCCAGAGCAATGCCATTTCAATTAAAAAAAAAACACAACTTCCTTTTGCAACAGTTAAACCTCCTGCCCTTCTTAATGTAGGATTTGTCAGGACCTCAAAATCAATTTAAGCTAATTCACTGAAACAAAATAAGTAAATGTGACTATGGCCTCGGGTAAACCCTCATTAGCTCCTTAATACACACACACACACACACACACACACACACACACACACACACACACACAAACACACACAGAGCAGACACAGGCAGATCTGAGGGCAGATAAAGAAAATGTTTGGGGCCGCTGGTGGGAGTTGTGGCATTCCTGGGGCATACAGTGGAGAATACAGCCTAGGGGTGAGGTCTGATCCACAAAAAACTCTCACACACACACACACACACACACAGACACCATTCCCTTTATTCTGTCTCCACTAAGTGGATGGAGACAGTCTATAACCTTTGGCCTAAAGCTCTGCTGGAAGCCAGTTATGTGAGGTAATCACAAACACACACACAGAGCCACAGAGTGGTGGTGTGAGCGGGACAGTGGGCTACACGAGGACCTGCACCTGCTGGCATCCTTAATGTTAGACAGAGGGGTAAGAGGGTTGAGGGATTGGGGGGTTGGGAGCGAGCACAGCTGTCAAATACCCCTCATAGCAGTCAGGCTAGGGCTGCCATGTGGCTCTTCATCACTCAAACACAGTCACGTTTCACTTCTGACGACAACAAACTGATTTAAGCTCATTTCCTTAAGGCCTACTATAACCAAAACTGCCTCTTTCCAAACCTTAAACCAATCCTTCATCACGAAATTTAATGATTTGTGGGGATTTTCTGTCCCCAAAAGGGACCGTGGCCCCAGTGTGACTGAGTAAATAAATATGCGGCCCAACTACATGAGCAGTACAAGTGCACACACACGCACAGACAGCAGTCGACCTTTGGAGCCAAGGTCTTGTCACTGCTGCATACAGTTTCTCAAGAGTGTGTGTGTGTGTGTGTGTGTGTGTGTGTGAGCATGCACGCGAGACAGAAAGCAGACACCAGAAGGGCACCTCGTCCATCACTGTCAGCCGTGTCGACAAACAGCTGCAAAATGTCTCTGTTAATGTAACTCCGTGTGTGTGTTTGTGTGTGTTTGCGTGTGTAAAACAGACAGGGCGCGGTGGCGAAGCACTTACCTCGATTATGTAGAGGACAACATTCTTATAGAAACAGTAGAGGATGCACTTCGTGACACGGTTGTAGCTCCATGCCCCGTGGACCAGCAGAAGCTTCTCCAAGTAGGAGAACTACCAATCAGAGAGGAGACAAAGAGAGAAATGCTTCTTCACTCGGAGTGAAAAACTTGAGACAGACAGGGAGCACAGACTGTATCAAGTATGTGACTGAAGAGAAGGGAAAATTGAGGCAAGAGGAGGCCTGCTGATAAAGATAAGCAAAGAGAGACAACGTGGCAGAATGCGTTTGTGAGCGAGATGCAGACACAAAGACGACTCCAGAGTAATTAGGACACAGAGAGACATCATTTCACCCATCAAAGGGAACTCGGGATACACATGACAGGGGTTTCATTTACACAAAAGAGTGATTTGGGAAACTATATCTACTAAATCCTGAACTTATCCAGATTAAAGTCCCACTGAGATTGAAATTCTCGTTTTCAGGAGTGACCTAGCCAAGAGGGTAGCACATACTGTTGCAGTTGCTGGCATAAACAATCACAGTACAGTACAAGCAAGTGAACAAAACATCCAAATCACGTGCTAGAAAATATCAAGAACAAAAAGAACATTTTCGATGTGACAAATGCTTCTATTTTAACATTACCATGCAGTAAATAATATGCATGCAAGTGGAAAATGAAAAAGCATCAAAACAAAAAAAGAGGAATTCAAGCTCCTTCATCAGCTTTTGTTTTGGCTAGGTTTTATTTTAGGATGCAAATGTTTGTGATGAGCAGCATGTTCGGATCGATAATATGATCCTTCACTGATCCGTGTAAGTCAAGTCAGCTGTCCCCTGGGGGAAGATTAAAGATCCAGATGAGCTGAGCAGCAAAGCAGGCCAGGAGTCGGCACTTTTCCCTTCGCAGGGGTGTTCAAACCAAATAAGCGTGCCTTATCTGTGTTCAAGTAAAGCCTGTAAACATTTGTGTATGACCCCAGCCATGCATGTCTGTCTCCTGCACCCACCTGTGCGATGGAGTAGTCGGAAGAGTTGGTGGCCTGCATGCCCTCGTTGCCGCTGATCCCCACCCCGACGTGAGCCGTCTGAATCATCCCCACGTCGTTTGCGCCGTCGCCTATCGCCAGCGTGATGGCTTTCACGTGTTTCTTCACCATATCCACGATCTCCGACTTCTGCAGCGGAGACACTCTGCAGACACAACAAGAAATAAAAGATGCAGACGGTTGGGTGACATTAAATATACGCGGCTTGGAGGAAATTCGAGGCAGGGTGATGGAAAGATTAAAGTGTGTTTTGGGGAGAAAGCAAGAAGCAAGCCACTGGTAAAGAAGAATAAAGCCTGAGAAACAGGGTGGGAGATAGTTGGAAGGGAAAGAGATGGATGAGTGGCTGGCTGAAACACACACACACCTTGCAACACTCTGTTTGCTGCACTTCAACAGGTATTAGGAAACAATGATTCACTGTGTCGCTAATAAGATGCTGCGTAGCTCGCTTTTGATGTGTTTATATAAATGTGTGCCGACATGGGTTCATGCATGTCTGAGTGTGCCTCAAAGTGTGTGTGTGTGTGTGTGTTAGGGGAGCTTCTAGCAATACTCCACCCTCTTGACCTGTATCACTGATCCTCCGTCTACAACCGGTTCTGTCTCCCCACTGACAAAAGAGACGAGCAGAGATTCGATTACAGACGCTTCCCTCAGGGTCACAGAGAGTGGATGGTGTCATGCTGCATTCGCTAAAGAGATGGGTAGATTTTGTCAAGGTTTATGGTGCCGTGAATAAGAAGCTCCATGCAGCACCATGGCTAATTTTCCTTCTCTTGTTCTGGATTTATGTTTGGCTTCAATAACAAGATTTCATTTTGTTTTCTCTTAGTAATCGTTTGTTTTCCCTGTCAGTGAAAGAAACAGTGAAAGCTTTAGATTGGCGTGTTTAGAAATAACAGAAAACATAAACTAACTTCTAAATCTGACCTGCTGAAGATGAGCAGCCTTTCCGAGGAAGCTCAGAACCTTTTTTAAGCGTTCAGCAAAATGTTAGAGAACTTCTACCAGTCTGTGGCAGCGAGTGCCATTTACTTTCCTGTTGTCAGCAGCATCACTGCCAGCAGGATCAACAAACCGATTCACAAAGCTTGAACCAACATTGGCCAGAATCTGGAGGTGTTTGAGTCAGTGAGGGACAGGAGGTCACTGAGCAAACTGCCCTCCATCATGGACAATCGTTCTCACCCGCTCCGCTCCACACGCCTGAGGCAGCAGAGCCCATTCTCCCTCAGACTTCTTTAACCCTGCTGCCATAAAGAACGCTTCAGGAAATCCTTCCTACAATTCTCTGTGCAACTAAACAATAACTCTCCTTTCTGTGAAAGGTGAACACACCTGTCAGGCATTAGATTCCACATACATATTTCTTTATTATACATTCTTGCAGCTGTTTCTTAAATTTATGGTGTCCATATTATTTATTGATGTAATCTGCACTGCTCTCTCGCACAATCTCAATCTTATTTTTGACTCTTCTTTAACTCAACTTCATTTTTTTTCTTTTTTAATCACTACTGTATATAAGTATAAGGCTCACACTATGTGCCTATGGCACTTTAAGTCACTTATTTATTGTGGACTGTATTTTTATTCTTTATCCTGCTGCTGTAACACAATAATTTATTGTGGGATCAATAAAGTCTAGCTATCTACTTATGGTAAACCTGAACATATTTTTATCAGCATTTGAGGGAAATATCCTGAGAATAACACATAATCTATTCAGCTCCTGTTCTGAGGATTTCCAGCCTTACACACCAGAAGGAATTTTCCCATTAAAGTCAACAAAATGTGATACATCTCCATTTTTCTTTCTTTTTGGGGTTATGCAAATGTTGCAGTGAGATAAACAAGAAGAGTTTCTTTTTTTCTGCCACTAAAGCATTTGAATACTGGCATTTTCTAGTTCAACAAGATGGTGCAAGGAGGGAAAGATCGTGCTTGTTGGCTAGCAATCGTGGGGAGAGATTGTGTGGGGGAAAAAAAAATCCAACCCCACACACACAGTGTTTACATTTTGAGTTCTTGCATTCTGGACACAGTGGCTAAGACCAAATTTGTCTTCATCTCTGTTTGCAAAACATGCTCTGTATGAGGAGGCATTCCTCCTGCGTGCCGTTCACATGCACGCAGCTTATGTGAGTCTTGTCATTACTACCTGCAACTTGCACAGTGAAAACAAGTGTGTCTCCAAAGGATGAGACATGGGAGAACAGAGCTACTGGGGGCTGGGATTAAGGCTGCACAACAAAGCACTCCCTACAGTATGAAACATTTTACAGTATCTTAAGATAGTATGTTTGTATTTGATATCAGATGTGGCATTTATTTATCACAGATTCATCCATTAATCAACCTCATTTGGAGTTACAATAGTGGCTTTGTGGATTATCAGGTAGCAAAAAGTAGCTACTGGCTGTATTACAAGAGATTAACCCAAATCCAGATATTAAATATTTATATTATGTTTCACTGATTGTAGTAATTACCTGAGCCTCAGTGATGCATTAGGTGATGGGAATTTGAGAATCAACACTGGACTTAAAGTGAGCCCAATACTTTTCCTAGAAAGAGGAGGAGTCACTTTCCCAATGACTGTTTGTATGGTACGAACAGGGCTAACTCCTGGAGCTCAGCATAAGCACCTTGTTCATCAGTGCCGCAGTAATGACATTATAAAATTAAGTTATATGCAGCTGTATGAGCCATCACATGGAAGCAGAGCAAAATATGATGCTTTTATAAAAGGCATAGCAAAATGTAATTATGAGCGCACACACAGGCGTGCACACACAGGCGTGCACACACAGGCGTGCACACACAGGCATGCACACACACATCCTCCGGCTGAGGTCTGCAGGTCATAAAGATGGTCTGTCCTCTATGAATATGTAAGAGCATGTCCCGGTGGAGCTGGAATCACAGAGCTGGGAGGTCTGCTTAGCATTCATATGAAGCAAAAAAAAAAACAAGTACACACACACACACACACACCCTGTACCACAGGATATTTAAGGGGGGAAAACCTCAAAGAGAGGTCTGGCCTCTGTAGTCATTACTGAATGATGGGATCAACCTTTGTTTTTTCCTGTTCCTGCATCCAAAGTGTGCGTGTCTGTGTGTGTATGAATGTATGAATGCGGGAGTGTGCGTTCGCTTTTGCGTCTCTTGGCCTGCGACCACAAATCTCTCCTCATCGCTCTCTCTGTCTCACTCTACCTTTCCTCTAAACACCGCTAACAGTGTCTGCGATTGTGTAAAGTGAAGTCGGGGGAGATGAAAGGCTCCCAGTGCTCCTCACGGTGGAACTGAGCAGAAAATAAGCAGCCACTGAGCCCTCCTATAAACAAGCGCGCAGTGAAGTCGGGAACCCAAGCGTATGAGTGCACTCGGCTCCACGAGAACCAGCAGACTCCGATAACAGTGTGGCTT
>VOQJ01004881.1:2212-20591 GCA_015052665.1 Apistogramma diplotaenia
AAAATTAGTCCTTTGGGGCCAGGGGGGGGGGGGGGGGGTGTCCCTCCAGTACAAACTGATATAGATTGGTAATAAATTGGTAATTAAATAGGCTCCAAAAACAATGGTCAGATATTTTCATCTCTTTATAGCTACAGTGAACCTATTTTGCTAACATCAGCGATGGCTAAATGCTAGATAGTTAGAAAAATGTCTGACAATATCTCTTTATAAAAATATTAGATTCTTAGTCTATACGCTGGATCACATCACTGTGATTGCACCTCCTACCACAGGGATGTGAAATAAATATAAGGGTGGTATTCATCCTGGCGAGGAGGTGCTGTCCCCGGGATCATGACGAGGTTTTTCCGCACTCTCTCTCAATGTGTATCTGTGGTTTGGCCTTCACCATCTCCCAGGACAGTCTGTCCAATCTTTTCATCGGCACTGTCGCGGGAGGATCATCATCACTGTTGTAATCAAGAGTGAGTCCCCTCTTCCTCAGATCCTTTATGGCCTCGGTTGTGCTGTCATATGTGACTGGGTCATCGTCAAAGAACACACGGAGCTTAGCTGGCAGAGGAGTTTGAAAGCAGAGGTCCTTCACTTTCATGTTCAATGCTCGTTCAGCGCCGTACACGGAAGTCCTCAAGTGAATCTTTTTCATATGATTTCATTCATGAAAAATAGATTTTTTTTCCCAAGATTAATGCTGATTGAATAAACCAAAGCCATAAGAGACGTAGACATCAGCCTGAGTGTAGTAGGGAATTGTTTAGCTTATTCTTCTATTTACCTCAAAACAGGTCCTGCAAAGGATCAAAACAAATACTTTTCAGGTTTTTGCATGTAAGACAGACAGATAGATGTCTATAGAGTAGCCATGTGTACATCCTGGTACATCAAATGCTGCATATCAATGTCTATTAAAGGACTAATGAAACCTATTTGATTCTCACAGACAAGAAAGCTGATGTTATCAGCAGGTGAGCTATATACAGAGAAGCACACTCATTAATGAGAAAAAAACATGTCTTAGCAAAAATACAATGTGAATGCTGATGGCTGAAAGATGACGAGGTAGAAAATCCACCTGAACCTATCCATGAACAACAGCTTGATGCACAAAAACTGTAGGTCCCAGTGACAAACATTTTACACTATGAGCACAAGATTACTGAAGCAGAACATGTGTTGTTTTTAATCTCCATAGCTGAGGCTGAGGCTCTTAAATTCTGTAAATCTCTGTTTTAAAGAGGGTGTTTTCTTAAAGAGCACATTTTGAAGTATAAAATGTTTTGGTAGAGCAAAACTTGTGGGAAGAAAGAGCTGAAAAAATTGAAATTTTGAAAAGTAAAACAGCTCAAATTCGTCAGTGGATGATGATGTCACTACTCTAAAAACCTGCCATAGAAATGCATTGAAATTTCAGAGTTCACTGTTTGAAAACCGTAAAAAATATAAACAAACTGAGTAACACCTGAATAGTTCAATAGTTCACCTGAATAGTTCAAGGATAACAAACATGGATAACAAAAACTATTATATAATAATTATTGTTATATAGAAAAATAACTAAGAGCTCACTACAAAATATATAACAGAAGTTTAATATGGAAGAGGCTGTCATCATGACACGAGTGTGCAAACTTTTACATCAAGCACGCACCTGTACAAGCTGTACCTGTCTACAGGTCACAGTGACCTTGAGACAGACTATGAACCCCAAATTGCTCCCAGTGACTTGACAACCACCTTGCCTGCTTAGGATCAATGGTCAGTGCCTAATGGGTGACTGTGTTTGTGTCCATTTACATACAGTAGCTTTTTGCCTACACAGAGAGGAATATGCGTATGCAACCTACGCAGATGTGCTTTCATGTAGTCCTTCAAAAAACCTCCAGCATGCACTCCGATGGGGATGACACTTTGCGTAGGGCGATTACTGTTTGCTGAAAAGTGAGTCTGAACAGGAAAGGGAGTGACGGAGAAACTCATCGCACGGAGGAGGGAGTGTAACAAAATATCAAAGATCAACAAACAGCATGGAAAGCACATGGATGATGGTCTGCAGTGCTGTGCACAGGTTTGAGAGTGAAAGTGAAGAAAACAAATAACTCTGAACCTGGTTTAGTTTAGTCCTGCAGACACATGTGCAGCTCATAATCCCACACAAATATAGGGATGAGACTATTGAATTAATGGGGGATTTGTGAGCACTGAATCTGTGACTCAGCATCAATTATGGCATAATTATGAATCTATATCTGAAAGAATTATCATAAGATAATATCTTGTTGTTTTGATGGTTGTGTTTCTGTTTCAGAAGGATGGAATGAGCCTTACCAGTGTTCATAACTTCTTTGTTTCTTTCTTTATACTTTTAATTATACATTTCCTTCCAAAACATATCAACATAGCCCTTTAAACCCCGCTGTCTGCAAAAGTGACTTTTTCCATCACGCATTTCCTTTCTGGTTGTGACTTTCTCAGATTTGCAGAGTCACACTACCACGATGACCTTTTACAACTACCGGAAAGCTTCAAGAATCCTGTTAAAATTGAAGTCAAAGTCCTGCTGCTAAATAATGGAGTTTTACCAATCTGCAGTTTTAGAAAAGCTGCCTTTTAAATCCATTAGGCTTCAACTTAACTTGTTGAGAATGTAATTAATAATGTTACTATTTTAATTACATTTACAATATGTAACTGTGATGAGCACTGGGGGTTTGTGCCTGAGTTTGAATTTTTGTATTTTGGATTCTTGTATTTGTGGTCTTAGTTTTAAGAATCTGAATGTTGTTCACACCTGTACTTTTTTATACTGAATCACCAATTTCATTTCATTCCTGCTGCCTGTGATCCCTGTGTCTGCTGTTGACGTGTGTTTGCTGTTAAAGTCTTTCCGTCTCATCATTATGGATTCATTTCAACTCTGTTCCTCGCCTGTTTCGTCACGACCTTCTGTATATAATGTCTCAGTTTTCCCTTGTCCTTTGTTGAGTTGTCCCGCCCCTCTCAGCTGTCTGTCTCTTATTCCTGTATTTGTAAATTAAAGATTTTTGGAAACCTTGGACTCAAAGGCTTGCTTTGATCTGTTCTCTGTGGTCCAGATTCTGGCATCACATCCTGAATTTGGTTAGACAAAATTACCAACACAATGCAACACAACAGGACAATAGCAGACATTTAAATAACAGAAAAAAAACACGCTTTGAAGGCTTTAGGTCTTTTCTCTAGACTGACGCGAGTTTTTAAATTTTAGAGCATTTTAATTGGTATTAAGTTGGCGTGTTTCTCTTGTTCAGAAGTAAAATGTTATTCAAGCCGACACTATTTTGGTGTTTCTTAGCGTTTCGTTCACTGATTTGGAGACGAGAGGAAGTGCAAATTCAAGCAAGTGAAGCAATTCAAAAACAACCTTCAAAATCTGCTCCTTGTAAGCCATCATGACCTTTATAAGTTTTCAGTTTTATTGATGATGTTTTACCCAGCAGTTTCGATGATATCAAAAGAATCTCTGCACATCAAAAAGATCCAAAGCAACAGAGTGAGCACTTAAGTGTAAACATAAAAGCATTTTTATTTGAACTATATAGATGGACTCCACTGACAATCATTAATATATTGGTTAGCTGATACCATGGGTATCGATGGCTGAACAGCTATTGTAGGTGCATAAGTGGCCCAGTAATTTTACCCATTTATGCATAGTACTTTTTTCCAGATCATATAACCGAAGAAAGTCATTTAACTGAAAGTGTTAATATTTATGTTGTGGAAACGAGGCCCAAGGAACATCAGCGGGAGAAAACGGTGTAATGATGTGCATGGCTGTGCAGCACATCACACGTGGACATGCTGGAGTCGGCAATTCATTCTCTCTTACTGTTATTTAACCACAAAAGCAAAAAAAGCTGAGCTTAACTGAATCCTGCACAAACCACTAACAAGGCTTCGCTGTGTTTTGAAAACGCTAAATTCAGGAGCACTTTGATTTCTCCTTAATTCCACATGGTGAAATAAAACCTACAGTATTTATTACTGTTGTTATTGTGATGTGTTCTGTTCACACACTTGTGTAATTAAACACACAAACACATATAGACTCACTATAACAGATGGCGAGCCAATACAGCACAACCCTGTCAGTCTTTCAGTCGTATCTCCTCTGTGGAGGCTCTGCTGGGACTGAGTGATGGACGGTGAGTACAAACGTGTGTGTGAGACAAAGGAAAGGAAAGTAGGAATACAGAGAGGGAAGGTATCGCTCCATGTGTGTCCCGAGGCTTCTCCTCCCCTCTGAAGTTTCTCCTCTTCCCTCCTCCTCTTGCTAAGCTCCCAAACTGTCATAGCTGCACAAAAACCTATGATTCATTGCCCACACACACACACACTCACACACGCACACACGGGGTTTCATCTTCACGCAAGAAGTGTGAAAGGACTCAACTTGTACTGAGGGGAGAGAGATCTGGGAGCATGAGCAACACAAATCAGAATGAGTCTTTTTTTGTGTGTGTTGTAAGTGTTTTACTGCTTCATGTATTGCTGTGAAAATTATACTCATGAAATGGAAATCAGAAAACAAAAATTGTTTGTTACTCCATATAAGAACCTATTTCTAGTCCACATTAGTCTGGAGAGCATGAGTGCGTCTTCTAAAAACCAACCGGATGAATTTGATTTTCTCTGGTTCCCGCTGATCAATTCCGTAACTTAGTGGGGGGTGATCAGCTGCAGTCCCGTCTCCCCATATGCCTTGCAGGCGTGCCGCATAGACCACAATGGGTAGGTCTGTTCACATGGCTCTGCTTACGGTGCTCAATTTATTTGCACCTTAGTAATTAGCCTCTGGTTCCCTTGGACTCTTGCCCTTTGGCCTAAAAAAATAATTATATTATATATTACATATGTATAAAATCACCCCCGTAGCCACTGTGTTTTTCCATTTGTGCACTGTGCCTTTTTTCTTATTCTCTCCCCCTCTTCCCTGCCTGCCAGCTCTGGCATTGTCATATTCCACATGCACTTGTGTGAACAACAGAAATGAATAAATAAATAAAATAAAAAGAAAACACTATCAAGAGGAGCCTATAGAGAATTTATAGTGCTCATCTTGGAAAAGCACATATGCTTGACACAGCAGTGCTCTCAGATCATATCTCTGATTTCAAAAGCTTCCAGATGAGACAGCCGATAAAAAATTTAAGTTGCCTTTGAGGTGAACTTAATGATCTATTGGTCAAAATTCACAAAAAGCCTTATTATTTAGAAACTATGACTCTTAGAAGTGTAGGTGTGTGTGGGTATTGACAATATATAGAAATCAAATATAAAGATTTAAAATATTATGTAATGTGACCTCTGACCTCTCCTTCAAGGTCAATACATTGATCTGAAAGTCAAAGTGATGATAAAGCTACACAAAACAGTTTCTTCCTGCAGATGTTTGTATTGACAACATGTAATTATACAGGGAATTCTAAATATAACCTCTGACCTCTTCATCAAGGTCAAATATGGTCCAACTTTCATAAAATGTATTTTATCTTTAACACTATGCATACATTACATTATGCATTTTTTTGTATTGGCAACATTTAAGAAATATAAAATATAATACTATCTTGTAGTGCTTCATGTTTTTTGTTTCTTTATGGAAATTATTTCAACATTCAACACAACAGCATTCGTTCTATAACACTGTTAAATTACTACAGACATCTTTGACTAAGAAGGGCAGAAAACCCCCAGCGGTACTTTTATCATGGAACTTTGTTTTGGTCTGGAAAGAGCAGATGTTGAAAGGAGGCAGACAAATCTTGAACCTCTTCAACATCTTTTTATTGATACCACAGAGAAAATAAAAGCAAATGTAAAAGGTACAGCTCTTAGAACAAGGTCTCAAGCTTCAGTACAAAGATATTTTGATCCTTAAAAATACGCAATTTCTCTTTTAAGTCTGTTATTTTGTGAGTAATAAGCATAGCACTTATCTGCCTATTCATGCGTGTGACCCCTCGACCTCAGAATCTAGTTGTAACATTCAATGGAAGCACTATAAACAGGTAGCTCTTTGACCCAGGTGAACTGTGTCTGCCAGTTAGATGAAGAAATGTCACTGATCATCACAATCGTCTGAAAAATGATTAAAGCTTTTGTCAGAAGGAGAAAAGAAGCTGTTCTTTTATTATTTATTTTTATTGTACAGGACAGAATTTATTGCACTGGAGCATTTTCAGTCAAGTATGTCACGTTTCACTGATGTCATCAGGTGATTTAGAGAATCATAGTATTTGTCTTTTCCCTGATCTTTCAAATTCTTTGCTCATAACAATTAAAATAAATGACTTTGCTCATTTCTCTGTTTGGCCAAGTCAAACTATTTCACTCATGCGTTTGATTGTCGCCCAAACAATTCAGGTTTCATTTGTCCTCATTCAGACCGGCATTGTTTTGTTGTCGAAGAAGCATCAATAACAATAGGAACGATATATCAGAGCGTACTCGTTACCAGAGGTTCACATATTGCACTTGTGTCAAACTGGCTTTTCAGAATGTGAGGTTAAAGTTGTGAAGGAGGATATTTTAACTAAAACTTAACTGAATTACTGCTTTTTCATGTCATTTAACGAGTTACAATTCAACAGTGAATCAAGTGTGTGTTTGGAATCTGTAAAATCTGACTGCGTAAATATTCTCTCAAGTATATAAACAAGTATATACTGTAATATATACAACTGTCCTTACGCATACCGACACTGCAGACTCTTACCCTCTGAAATAACTACCACCACATCTTCATCAGGTAGACTAAACCTAATTCTATCCTTGAATCAGAAATCTATAAACTCCCATAATGTTCTTAGGGACGTTTGGCATTAATGTCCTCACTATATGTCTGAAATTCAACTGGTCCTCACAAACACAGATTTATAAGCATATACACACACACACACACACACACACACCTGACTTAGAGCAATAAACTGCAGCGTAATCCATCTCTAAAATCATAAGTCACTCTAGCCTATAGGTGATGTGATTATTATTAATATGGAATTCAGTGGCACTGATTTATCCAACCACTGAATTTGTAATATATTGGACTGAAAATAAAGTTTTGACATGTGGAGCCAGGGATATTTCATTGCTCAATACTGTGGATCAGTTTGCGGGCAGCCCTCACCGACTGAATGGTTTAAATTAAGAACTCATTACTGTGGAAATGCACTTTAAAGTCTGGGAAGAAATACATTCCATGATGTCTGTATCCTGAGATGCTTCCTTAATTAACTAGGAGATGAAGATATCAACTTTACATAGTTTCTTTTAGTTTGTCTGGTTCATGTTAAGGCGAATCTGGCTAGCTGTGTTTCCTGGCTGGCTGTGTGATAGACTAATGGGTAAGATTAGTAGGTAAATCCTGCCTCTTGCCCTGTGACAGCTGGGATGTGTTCCAGACTTTTGACTGAAGTGAACCAACCACCTGGATAGTTCACCAAGGTGAGCAGTGTGCTCACAATCTTAAATACTGTGATTATCTATTATAATTGAAGTTTAGCTGATCCTATATGACTGGTTTTTCTCTGGTTTTGATGGGTCTTTAAGCACAAAAGTGTGGAGGAGATAGCACAGAGTTGGAGAGGGCTGCAGAAGGGCATCGACCCAGCAGTAGGACCCGTATCTGCTCCTCTGTGTGCAGAGTACTTGGAGGAGTACTGCCACAGTCCCACAAAACCACCTCCCGTGGGCTACTCAGACTTCATGTGGGTGTCGAGAGGTCCCACGGGAGCAGGTTCACACTGAACACGTGTGACATGTCAAAGAGAGTGGCTTCCTGCAATATCATCTAACACGATCGGTTTGGCAGTGTCGGTGATGGTCTGCAGAGGCTAATCCTTCGGGAGCCACACCTGTCCACAAAATATTTTTCTTCCCTTACAACCTCTCTTGGGCAAAACCAAAGAGCTGTCAAAGCACAAGATTATAGACCTGCACAAGGCTGGAATGGGCCATAAGACCATCAGCTAGAAGCTTGATGAGGAGGTAACAGCTGTTTGTGTGATTATTCAGAAATGGAAGAATGAAATCGCCCTCAATCTGGAGCTCCATGCAAGAATCTTGCCACATGGGGCGAGGCGGATCATGAGAACGGTGGTGAATCAGCCCAAAACTACACAGTAGGGGCTTATTATGGATCTGAAGGCAGCTGGGACCCCAGTTACCAAGAACACCATTGATAATGTATGCTGCAATGGATTGAAATCTTGAAGCCCCCACAATGTCCCCCGCTCAAGAAGACAAACATGTCTTAAGTTTATCAATGAACATCTAAGTGACTCCAAGCACCGACTGTGTTTGGAGGAAGTGAAATGCTGAGTATCTCTCACAGAACACCATTCCCACAGTCAAGCACAGAGGTGGAGACATTATGTTGTCGGGTTGTTTTTCTGCCAGCGGTGCAGGACAACTTCACCACACTGCGAAGAGAATGGGGGCAATTATAATAATAGTGGGTCATCGAACACCTCCAGGGAACAACCCCCACTGGGATTTAAATACAGTGATACCTCGAGATACGAGCTGCTCCACATATGGGTTTTTCCGAGATACGAGCCTCAGCTCTAGCAAAATTTCTCCTCTAGATACGAGCTCAGTTCCAAGATACGAGCCGAACTTCAGGACACCATCAATAGTTGGCGTGTCGGAGCGCTCTCCCACAATCCTCTCGCATCCCTCATCTCGTTCTCACATTTTACCGCGCAGAGTCAGGTCATTTAAAGTGTAAGAGAGTGCTGTTTAACGGCCTTTACACACGTGTAAATTCAGTGCAAACCTTTGAAACATAATGTGTCTGTGCATCTGACACCGCTGATCCAGGATCTCACTGACCCCCTAATTCAAATCTGGGAAAAGAAGCCCCATGACACCACCCACCATTTAATCAGGAGCATGCCCGGCCATTGTGCTGAGTGCATCAGGCACCTGGGAGCCATAAACATCACTGAGCCACAATGGCAGAAGTGGGATCAGCCTGTGATCTAAATCTGTGTGTGGTTATGGCTTCCGCTGACCATTGTTATGCCGTTTTGTTCTTACATAATGCATATTGGCAGCTTGCATATGTTGCTCGTCAATATATTGTGTGTTTTCCTGTACTTTTTGAGCTGGGTATATCAACTACATGCTCAGGTATGTAACTGCCTGAATATTTCTGTCTGCAGTTGAATTCCAAAAAAAGCGACAGTCGGTGATGAAAAGCTAATCAGGTTCCAGCCGCATTATTGAGTCGGTCAGAGTGAGAAATGGAGCCTCCTTCAATCTGCCTGATGGGGGCAATCAACTGATGAAACATACAGAAAGATAGAAAGATGTAAGAGCTCTCACTCGCACTATGATTTTCACACATCTGCCTGATCTTTGTGCCCCTCTCTTCCTCCATCTCTGTCTCTCTACCTCCAGCTGCCCTTGTTCAAGGCTTCTCTTCTCCTCCCGATCATCCCTCTGTTCCTCCTCCCTCCCGTGTGGGGTGAAGGCGAGGAGAGCAAAATGTACGACAGGAGTACCTTGATGAACAGACACAGTCAGATAATGGACTATCCTATTACTGAAACAAGCAGAATGGCATTGTGCTCATGAATGACAAGGGTGACAGCTAGACCAAAGGGAGTGGAGAGTGGGAGGAGAGGGAAGAGAGTGGGAGAAAGAGTCTGTGTGTGTGTTGGGGGGGTTGTAAGAGAACGAGAGAGAGGAGGTGACACAAACAGAATGGAGAAAAAAACAGCAAGAGGTAAGAGAGGAGAGAAAATCAGCATGAATGAGGTAGAAAATAACACTGGGAGGGAGAAAAGGAGAAAATCACATTGAGAGATGGATAATAGTCAGTACACACTAAAGATGACCTCCATTATATGAGGCGGATTCGCATGAGCCCGTGTGTGTGTGTGTGTGTGTGTGTGTGTGTGTGTGATGGGGAGTAGGTGAGATAATAGTAATCTACACCCAGATGGAGTTACATGAAACCTGGCTCTCTTTTGTCTTAGAAGCATGCTGCTTTAGTTTGAGTTATGGACGGCCATTAAGCTGTACTTGTAATATTAAAGCAAAGCATGTGCAAGTTTATGTGTTAAGTTTATTAGGGATCTCCATTCAGTGGTGCACAGTTTCCTCAGGTTTTATCTACAAATCCCTATAGACTCACAAAGGTGAATATATATATTATAGCCTCCATTAAAGTGGTCATATCATGCTTATGGGCTTTGTCCCTTTCATTAGCTATGCTATATTGCTTTTTTTGCGCATGTCAAATGTCTGCAGAGTTACAAAGCCCAAAGTTCACACCCAGAGGGAGTAATTCTTTCTACAAAAATGCAGCTTCTGAACTGTGCGGTGCACCTCGTTAAAATTCCAGGTTTTTCCCTTTCATTACCTGTCTGCTTCACAATGCAGCAGATTTGCAAAAGAGATTTCCTTCCATATAAGCAGCCATTAGTGCACTTTCTTATATTACGATCTATAGGCCGTTGCAGTTTAAAGGAAAGCAACCTCAAGCGAGTAGCGCGTGTGAAATGCAAGCCAGAACGTGCACCTGCAGACGGGACGAATCGGGCACCATGGAGACGCAAGCTTTTAAGGATATAAAAGTGTGCATTTGAATGCAAAGCATCATCATCATCATCAAGCCCCCGAGCGATAAAATTTGTTGCCTAAACCACACTGAGGGGAAAAAAAAGGAAAAAGAAAGGAGACTAAAACTACAATTTCCCAGTGGACAGTCAGGTGTGTTTGCACCACCTTCACCTTATTTATTTATTATTTATTTATTCTCAAAATTACAGTGCTACATCAAACACCCTGTGAAGGTAGCAGGGTGTTATGAATGATCTGCACACATGGTAGTTCATTAATTGTGTGCACTGCACGTTTAATGTGGAAGTGTTTACACAGTGCTCCTCACCCAATCACACTTCTTTCCTAACTTCAGTACATCACTGTGGGTTTTTAATCAAGCAATAAAGATGTGACTTAAAACTCTCAGTTTTCATGCAAGGAGTTTTTTAAAAAGTACCGTATTAACTGTTTAGGAATTAGTAAACACAGTCTCCCATTTTCAGAGACTCAGAAGTAAGTCAGTAATTGTTTTTAATACTTGGATGAAAATTCATTCACTGCCTGAAGTCTATAAGCCATCACCAAATGCTGTTAGGTCCTTTGAGATGCTCTGGCAGGTCTTTACTGCAGCCGCCTTCAGTTCAGTCTTCAGTAACTGAACTGTTGGGTTGAGATCAGCTGAGTGATTTGGCTGTTTGCAGTGTGCTTTGTGTCATCAGCCATTTGCTGGAATCTAATCAGTTTGTCTCTGTACTCTTCAGAATTCATCTACTTAGATCAGCACACACATCAATGCATGTCCTTCCATTGTTTAAGAGATGGCATGTGTTGGTCAGGTGTTCTTCACTTTTAAATGTTGTGAAGGGTTTTTTTCTTAACCCGGGAAAAAAATTCATCGTTTACTTTTATTGTCGCCTGCGATCTTTCAGATTTTCTGATGTTGCTGAGCTAACTCGTGCACTCTTCATTCTCACAAGGCTGTTAATTATAAGGCTTTTGTTATCTCTGTCCTAAGTTTATTTTACATTCTCAACCTAACGATGATGACTTGAATCGATATCTCTTTGGACAGCTACCAAATGCAAGTTTAACACTTGAAATCAACTCAAAATCTTTTATCTGGCAAGCAATATGAAGGGGCCGGGCCTCACGAGCCAGTCTGTTGTCCTCATGAGCCTCTGAAAAAAAACAATGCTGCAATGCCTAAACAGTTAATGCAACACTGTTATTAAACCCACTGAACTAGTCTAGTGTACAGAAGTCTTCATCCAAAAGCTTATGGCTCTTATTGTAGGATAACATATTTGAAACACCTGCAAAAGAAGAGCACATGCAGCTCAAAGTGTCGCCTACACTTTCACCTTGTTCTACCTTTCACGGAAACACGTAATTGAACCTAGAAATGATACCACAGTGTTGCACACTGCTGTCTGCTTCGACCTTCCCATCACGCTTTCTTGGAACCTCCAAAAACCAGTTTCATGTTTCTCAAGCCTGAAGTGGATCAGATGAACTGTTGCTGAGATTAAAAAAGAACACAGAAATATGCCAATAATTTATTATATCCATCTGCAGTGAGTGTGTCTGTTGAACTGGGCGGTTGGGATCAGGATAGGGGGGGTTGCTGTGTAGTATTTTGTAAACATCACAGCCCCATCCACGCCTCGTCACCAAGAGGGGCTCATACCTATAACATTTATAGGTATGAGCCTATGAATGAGTATAAAATGGCAACAAACTGAACAAAAACATATGAGAACATTATCAGAGTGAATACACGTCCTCCAACTGAGGTACCTTGAACTAACATAAAGCAGCACGTGCTGATATGTTTCTGTCTCCTCTTTCCTTTACCATTTGATTTTTGTCTTTATGCCTTTTTAATCTCATGGCTATAGATGTATTTTTAGGTTCAGCACGTGCCGTGAAATGTCCCAAAGTTACCTTCAGCTGGGTGTGATTTGTGTTTAAAATGCTGTGAGCATGGCGGTGTTTCCTGAAGGCATTAGAATTAATGCATCTTCAAAAACAGCTCATGCTTCTCACAGTCGCAGGTCTTAGTCAGCAACAGAGTGGTGCTATTCTCTGCTCTGTGAGATATTCCTGATAGGATCTGCAATGTGGGGACTTATGAATTGTCTCACCTGGAAAATGTGAAGTGTGACCATGTTTTCTTTTGTCAGCAGGAAGTGGCTAACCACATCAAGCATCTGTCTTTTAGTTAACGTGCAAAGTTCAGTCTCAGCCGCCATGACCTTTAGGAATCAGCATGTCAAAAATCTCTTGCAAACAGAACATGTTTAGCATGAACACCGGCTTGTTTCATACTTTGTGTGCAAAGTCTCTCAGCTTTCCCTTTAGAAGTCTAGAATTTCTCAACCATTTGAAATAATATGGAAAAATAGTTAAACATTTACAAAGATAATATGATTACGTTTAAAGCTCCAAAACAAGCTGTTACACTTCAAACTGGTTTTTCTTTACTTTTTGACTCTCTGTAGCTGGGGATAAAATGGCAAGGAGCATTTTAATACTAGACACAGATAAGCCAAGTAAACACAAAATGCAGTTTTTAAATGATTTCATTTACTAAGTGAAAGAAGCTGTCGAAGCTTTCCTGACCCTCTGTGAAAAAGTAATTGCTCCCGGAACCTAATAATTGGTTGTGGCACCCTTGGCAGCAAGAACTGCAGCGAGGCATGTGCGATAACTAGCAGCGAGTCTTTCACATTGCATCATATTGTTTTTGTGTATATTTGGTCCATTCAGAGATGGACTGGCTGATTTGTTTCAGATCATCGTCCTGCCATAACCCAAGCTCACTTAGGCTTTGAAGAAACCCTTTGAAGACTGACAGATGTTAATGACTTTGTTTCTCAGCTCTCCCTGACTTTCTTTAGATCACATGACATCTTTCTTTTTGAAATCCTTGAACCTACCGTCACCGTGTCAGGTTCTATTTTAGTGATTTCTTTATTCAACAGGTCGGGCCTGGGTGCGGCTAGTGAGCACAAATTCACGATTTAACGAGAGATTACTTGTTCATGTAGGACAGGTAGGTTTTTCCTTTGTATTTACTGATCTGAAACATGTAAGTGTGAAAAATGTGCAGAATAAAGTTGGTAAGGGGGAAAACACCAGTTCATTTTGTGACACATTCAAAAGCTCCGGTGAAAGCAGACCTTAGGATTAGATTGTTGTTTTGAGTATTTTGAAGTAAATACTTCCGAATTTCCTGCTGATATTTTGACATTTGGTTTCCAACAGAAGTCTGTAAGTACTGTAAGCGCTTTATAAAAACTCCCACAGCAGAACCGGTGGGTACTGCTCTCTGTTCAAGAGATAATAAGGATAAAAGAAAAACTGTGAATTTCGGGCAAAGAATAAAACAGCAACTCCTCGCTAGAAATCAGCACAGATTGGTCTTCCACAGTGCCAATTATTTGTTATTAACGTGAATTTGTGCAAACATTTGTGCACTAATGTCAAACTGTCGTTGCCCTGATGTTTCCCATTTTGTACTCATACTGTAATCATACAGGATTCATACTGCAGTCTTCTCATGACTGGTGACTCTACCATAAATCATGCCTTTATCTTTACCCACCACCAATATAATTTAATTTCATATTTACAGCAATAAAACAACACATTTGACTATATTTTGATGCAGTAGTTTGCAAATAGAGGAAAAGTGCTAGTTGGATTATTCGGCAGAAGGTTAAGTGGGAAGCTGATGCCATGCTCATATTTGTCTATCCAATAAGACAGCCACTACCAACAGCAAGTTAATTGCTTAATAACACATACTAATTAACACATCAACAACAGCTTTGCTCGCTCCATCCAAAAACACTCTGACATGCTATTCTGATGCTAACTGGATATGTTAATGAGGAAAACCAATCATGTTGTGAATATTTTTCCTTAAGATGTACTATGTTTAAGTGCATGTATGTACACATGTATGTTCTGAAAGGGTGCGACACAGTTTAAGACATTTCTTTCACCCTTAAATGGGAGCTCCTGATGTGTCAGCCTCCAATTCTTTGAAGATGTGCGCGCTAGCAAGCTGCTAATGCTGGTGTTTATCCCTTGTTGTAACACCATATAATCTCCAGTTGGTGTAAGTGTGTAAGTGTGTCCAAGTCCAAATATCTGTAGGTGTTGAAGATGAGCTACACCCACACACACACATACACACACATATATATATATATATATAGAGTATATATAAAACTTGCCTCTCTGTGTGATCATGCAGGCATTTCTAAATTCCACATGTCTCTCTGTGTTTGCAGTTACATTGTATGCTGGTGTGTTTTGAGTGTGTCGATGTGTGCACATGTCCACATCTATCACATAGTCCAGAGAGTTACAGAGTGTGAAATCAACTTTGACATTCATGGTTCTAACCTCCCAAGGCCATCCTAAAGCGGAACACTCAAAGTGGAGTGTCACTTTTCAGACACAGAATAATAGCGGAGTCTTCTTCGGTCTTTGAAGATGACTTTTTATTCTCTAACTGACTCATTTTGACCTAGCCTGTGGAAATAATGGGCTAAATACTCTTGTCTTTCTTCTCCGCTGCTAACACTGTCTCTTTGTACCACCCTCTCTCTGTTTTGCATGCCATCTCTCTTTCACTGTTCCCCCTAAAAGTCCTCATGAAAACGAATAGAAATACTGAATACTAAAAAAGGGAAAACAGCTTACAGTCCAAACTATGGACGCCATGGATACTGTATTTAACAATATTTAGCATCCATCCATTGATTTTCTTCCGCTTATCTGGGGCTGGGTTACGCAGGCAGCAGCCTAAGCAGAGAAGCCCAGACCTCTCTCTCCCCAGCCTCATCCTCCAGCTCATCCAGGGGGATACTGAGGCATTCCTAGGCCAGTTTAGAGATATAGGCCCCATTTACTGTACACCACACAGGTTAAAAATTTTGATGCATTTCGGCCTCGTATTTACAAAAGAACGGCGTGAAAATGATATTTTTTGGAAGCAGGCACCAAAGTGGAGCATTTCTGAAACACTCTGACCCCCCAGCTCACTATAGTTATGGCTCCTATATCCACACCACCAACTGGTGGCCTGGCAATGGGAACTGCAGCGTTTTAAGCATCATGTGTTACCGTGTAAACGGAGATCGTTTCTTAAACATCTCCATGTAAACGTGTCATTTTTTAAGAAACGACAACGGCAAAACTGGAAACGTTGTGTAAACGGGGCCATGATGTCTCCAGTGTGTGCTAAGTCTGCCCCAGGGCCTTTTCTCAGGAGGACATGTTGGGAACACATCACATCCAAGAGGCGCTCAGGAGGCGTCCTAGCCAAATGCTTGAACCACTTCAACTGGCTCCTTTCGATGTGTAGGAATAGCAGTTCTACTCTGTGCCCCTAACGACTGACTGCACTCCTCGTCCTATCGCTAAGAGAGAGGCCAGCCACCATTCAGAGTAACCTCATTTCCACTGCTTGCATCTGTAGTCTCGTGCTCATGAACATAGTTGAGGGTAGGGACATAAATTGACTGGTAAATCAACAGCTTTGCTTTCACACTCAGCTCTCTCTTTACCAGGATGGACTGGTGCAGCATCCACATCACTGCAGATGCAGATTGCACTCTCTTCTCCTTTCACTCGTGAACAAGACCCCGAGATACTTAAACCCCTTCACCTGGAGCAGCAACTTGCCCCTGAACTAGAGTGGGCACTCTGACCTTTTTCAGACTCAGAGGTGAGATTCTCATACCATCTGGAAAGCCACCACCTGATGAAGCCAAGAAGATCACATCATCTGCAAAAAGTAGAGATGAGTTTTTGAGGCTAGCGAGGTGGCCCAAGCTCTCACGGTACCCGCCAGCTGCCTCCAAAGTCCCACAGGTTAACCAAGCCCAAAATGACTCCTTTAGCTTGATGGCTCACTTCACCTCTGGTGTCCAGCATTTTGTTCGGGGATTACCAGCACAACAGGCATTGACGACCTTGCAGCCTCAGCTCTATGTAGCAACCTCAACAATGGAGGTGCACAAAATGGTCCATTTGGAATCTATGTCTTCCTCTCCTGTGGAATGCTGGAGGTGGGAGATGAAGATCTTGTAGATGAAGCCCCCACACCTGATCCAGCTCATAAGCCGATAACAATCACTTGACAGCTCAGCACCTCTTTTCACCCAAGTGTCCCAAACATACAACCAGAGATCTGATGATACAATTACAAAATCAATCATTGACGTATAACCTACGTTTTCCTGGTGCCACATGCACTTATGGACATCCTTATATTCGAACATGGTGTTTATTATAGACAAGCTGTGGTTTGCACAGAGGTCCAATGAGAAAACACCGCTCGGGTTCAGGCCAGTCGGTCTGTCCCTCCCAATCATGTCCTTCCAGGTCTCACTGTGATTTCCCACATGAGCACTGAAGTTTCCCAGTAGGATGATGGAGTCAGCAGATGGAGCAACATTGAACACCCCACCAAGTGACTCCAAGAAGGCTTGGTATTCTGAACTGTCATTCGGCACATTCACACAGACAACCGTCAAGACCGTTTCCCTGGCCCAAAGGCACAGGGAAGCAACCCTCTCATCCACTGGTGATAACTCCAATGTGTGGGCAGCAAGCTGAGCAGACACAAGGACACCCACCCAAGTTGAGCACCACTGTCTAATGTCTGGCATCCAGACACTCTCGCTTGAGCTCCCGCTCTAGGTCTGGCTCCAGGAGAAGAAACTATATTTATCAGTGTTTCATAAAGGGTATTTGATCCTTTAGGATAATGTTTTTTACTGACATTTTCTCTCATGGCCCTCAAAATGACAAAAAAACCCCAGAACAATCATAACGGTTGACTTTTTTTCATCTTTCGCCTTCTCATGTCAGTTTGTTGCACTTAGTTTGTCTTTGCTTCCCCCTTTTTTCACCCTTGGCTTTAGGTTTGGGAAAAGTTCTCTTTCATTTTATTAGTTTAAGTTTCAGCAATAATTTTTTTCTTTCTCCACTTCTTTGTACTTAAATTTTCCAGACTCACTAAATTTGATGAGACTCATGTCTGGCTATGCAAGATTAGGTTTGTGTTTATTCAGGCATTCGATTGTGGAAAAGACTATTTGTCATGCACGGTGCTCAGGAAAATCATGAAGAGTCCTGTTTGGGACAAACAAAGTCTCAGGGGTCTTGAATAAGAACAACACGGCATACAAAGGTGAAAAAAACAGGCAGAGTAAATCCTTCTTTGGGCTTCTACGTTTTTTATGATAGTGCTTTTTAAATGTCAAAAGGTTTGTTCTGTGATTTACTTCAGTTATTCACTCGTGTTTTATGAAACCACCATGAAAAAATGATTTTAGTGTTTCGTGTCTTGGGAGCGTGCACGAGAAGCAATTGTTCTAGGCTGGACTCCATTGTATCTGTTTAGTACACATTTTGGGCCAACAAAAGAATGAGCTCAGTAGGTGACACTTTAATGTCAATAATATTGCATTAAATAATATATAACCTCATGCCAACAGAGCGAACCATTTATTTTTCAGTCCAGCTTTCAAAAGAAAACTTTCCAACATTTTTCCTCCAGGCTGCTGAATCCTGTTCGCTGTTTGTGGTTTTTGAGGTTTTCTTGGATCTTGATAAAAGTATCATAAGTTTAACTGCAAACTCATAATTCAGGTAAAACAAAGCAATAATTTCTTTACCATGAGGTGATGGGGGGGGGGGTGTTAACTTTAAACTAGAAACCTTTAAGTTGCAGAATCTCTTTTGAAATGTTTTTCAA
>VOQJ01004881.1:32903-49618 GCA_015052665.1 Apistogramma diplotaenia
ATTTTTATCTGATGATAACACAACAACAGGGGTGGGAATTCTGTATCAGACATATCGGATTTTACCATCTTTTATCTGGATTAGGGATTAAAAGATTACACTCAGCACGGGTATATAATGTGATTAGCTGTTTCATTATTGAATCTACAAACCACACACTGTACTTGTATTGTTGTATTACTGTTTGCACAGCAGGTATAACAGGTCAAATACGTCTGAGCTCGTGCCTGCAAAGATTTCTAGATCTGTGCTAATTAAAATGCATTCTGTGACTAATTACTGCATCCTTTCTTCAGCGCAAACTATTTCATTATTGTACGGTACATATTTAATGTAAATAAACAAATAAATCGGAAACACATTTTGATTCAACATGGTCTAATAATGTCAACTAAAATCAGTAATGTCACACAAAGAGCTGTGCATAAATTGCCACTTTTTAAGCAGATGCAAACATGCACATGTGTTCACCTTGCCTTTTCAGACCTCCACTAAAGCAGGATTAAATAAGTTCAGAGCTCAGAGATCAGGGCAGCTTCATACATCACTGTATCACATTAAACTGCACATTAGTCCATTAGAAACAATCGTGCTTTCGACCTTGTCACTTATAAGTTTAAGACCCGGCGGCTGCCTTATCTTAGCTGGCGTTTTTAGAGGAAGCTGCCTTTAATGGCAAATTTGGAAGAGAAATGTTATCGCACAGGTTTAACGACATGACACACTGCTACACTTGGACTGAAAGGTCATTTCACTCCACCACACTCCACAATAGCCAAGACGGTTAGCGGTGTGTTGAAATTCAGAAACTGCATCAGAAAGAATAAACAAACTGAATTCCATCTGAGGATAGAGGAATTCTTCATCGAACCCTGAGAGCCTTGAAACCTTATATCACTTCTCGCTTTTTACTTTCACTCTTGGCTCACTGCTTTTTTTAGTGGTTAGCGTTTGCTACCCTTCCTTTCTTCATGCTTTCTTTCCCTCCCTGTCTCTGTTGTCAAAGTAATTTCCGCAGTCCATCTGGCCTTATACAGACCTCTGTGACTGACTGCTAACACCCGCACTATGATCGTATGTGTATGTGAAATAGTCATACAAACAAATACCAATATATCAATGACCCCTAAGGGCAATAATTCCCGGGCAGAGAACGGTTTACCGTGCCCGGGATACGGTCACCGGAGCTCCACCCTGAAGCGAGACCTGGGGAGGGAGCTTGAGGGAGAGCATCTGGTGGCCAGACTGTGATGTCTGACTTGGGTGGGTGTCCTTGTATTACCTGGGCTTGCTGCCTGTACATTGGTGTTTTTATGAGTAGATGAAAGGGATGTTTCCCTGCGCCTTCGGGGTGGCACATGGGTCCTGACTGTTGTTTGCACTTATGTGTCAGAGTTCAGAGTACCCAGCCTTCCTGAAGTCATCCCAGTCTGAGCCCAAATGCTGTCTAGTTACTGACAACCACAGTTTGTCCATAACAAACACCATGTTTGAACATAAGGATGTGCGTAAGTGCACGTGGCACTGGGACACCCCGCTAGGTCGCAGGTCGATGATCGATTTTATAATCGCATCATCAGACCTGCGTCCGTATTTTCAAGGGATGCCGAGAACATTGAGTTGGAATGAACCATGTTGAGGTGCAACATAGAGCTGTGTCTGCAAGATGGTTCATGCCTGTTATGGTGTTATGGCTCTCAAACTGAAGGAGACCTATGGGACTTTGTTAGCCTGTGGGACTCCAGAGGCAGTGTCTCAGAGTGATCCTGAAGAACTAGGTGATCCTAGGCTGGACTATTGTATTCAGGCTTAAAGCTCCCTGAAAAGTCTTCAGTTGATCCAAAAATATTGCAGTTAAGTACTGACAAGGACTTGAAAGGGAGCATATTTCTCCCATATTGGCTTCTCTTCATTGGCTCCCTGTTAAAATCCTTCTCTTCACATACAAGATCTTGAATAATCAGGCCCCATCTTATCTTAGGAACCTCATAGTACTGTACCGCTCCAATAAATCATTTCGCTCTCTTTGCTTACTTGTGGTTCCAAGGCTATTTACAAGTAGAATGGGAGGCAGGTTACAGGTCCCTCTTCTGTGGAACCAGCTCCCCGTGTGGATTCAGGAGGCAGGTACCCTCTCATGCTTGGTTTTTTTTTTAATTACCTGTTTTTGCAATCAGAATCATGATCTGAATGCACTGACGTTCCTAACACATTTGTTTTTTCCAAATTATGCTCTTTAAACTCTCCTCTTGTTTGCTTTTCTTTCTCTTTCATTTAGAAAGAAATAATCATTATCCACCATTGATCCTTCTTGTACATGTGTAATACAGTGATGTCAGGGGTGACAGGCAAGAAGAAAGAAAGAGACAGAGAAATAGAGAAAGGTGGAGAAACAGGAGAAAAGACAGAGATCAAGTAGCAGAACAGACTGGGTCATGTAATGCTGCACCTGCAAGAAAAGACGTGAAAAACTAACAGCACCTGTAAAATATAACAGAAGCACAATGAAAACACAAAGCAACACTTGTGCTGTGATGGCTGATACAGAACTGCAGTGTAGATGCAGCCAGCAAAGCAGTGGTCCTAACTCAGAATAAACATATGCAGGGGCACAGCGATTCCAACAAAGTATAATATCAATGTTTCCTGATAACAGTGGCACAAGATATATAACAGTACTTACTGACTACTAACCAGATTTTTTTCCAGCCATGAAGACAACGCAGCGCTACTATCACCAGCCCTGACTCTGTTTTTTGCTGTGTACCTCATACATCACGTTAAGAGGCTATTTCTATAGATCCAGCCTTGCTGTGGCACCATGTCTAACCCTAATGACCCTCTGTCTCTGTCTGTCTGTCTCTGGATGTCCCACTCCCTTCTCTTCTTCTACCTCCCTCTGACTCTTCATTGCAAATAATGGCTTCAGTCTAGTGCCTATCCCTGCTGAAATGGCCTCATTACCCATTACCTACATGCTAACAACCCAATTTTAGCCAACCCAAGCTTACCAGAGTTCTTTGTACGTAGTGCTGGGGTAAGTGGATGCGTTTTAGCCTGAACCCCAAATATTCATTAGGGTGATGCTCAGTCATTAAGTGTGTTGTCCAATATTATTAATCTCAGAGGACCCTTAAAGGGCTTTCAGTCGAAAGAAAGGAGCAGGCATCTATTTTTAGATGCTACCTAGGCTCGATGTCCATAAATCATGGTAAGCTCAGTTTTTTTAAACCAAGAGTCATAATGCATCACAACCAATTTATGAACATCCATAATATTCGCATTTTGCAAAAGGCTGCGTACCTGACACTAATTACTGTCTTACTGCCAATGGGATAGGCTCCACCCTCCTACCCTTCCCTCACTATGAATTGGATGCGTATATAAAATATAATGCTGATGCCTAAGAAACAACTATTTTTTAAAACCAAAAACCCACAAAAATACAGACATGTTTTACTGAAGTGCATTTTTCTCTACCAGATGTGGAAAGTGAAAAATCCACCCCACCCACCCCAATTATTTTATAGATATTAAGACAGTAAAATTGTGTTTAAGGTCCAGTTCACATGAAGGATTTGGGGTGATGAGATGTATATGACACCACGAGTTCATGGGGGTTAAGACTGGCTCGGCCCCGTCTGTGGATAACAACAACTTTTGCCTCACTGGAGCACCATCGACTACATTCTGTGATAATATCTGATATGACAATAACCCCTGTCTCCTGTTACTCTTTGGGCCTGATTTACTAATAAAGGCTAATTACAATCGCCACAATTGGAAAATGGGCAGATGGCAGTGAAAGGCTCTGCGGGTGATCCACTAACAGTGTGCTCATTTTAAAAAAGGATGCAGTCAGTTCATTGCAGTAATGGGTAGCATTCTACCAAGAGCTGCGATAAGACTTGAAACCAGTAATGCATCATAAGTGCAGGACTTACAAATGTGTTGCTCTCTATGAACAGTGTGACCATTTAGATAAATGAGAGGCAGCTGAAGGAGAATCAATGCATTTTTGATTTAAGGGAAAACATTCCTGGAGACGGTTTTCCACTACATAGGAAGCCTGAAATCTGTATACAGCAGCTAGCCTGAAGTATACAATGAAGCGGCCTTTGTGTTAAATTAACCACTGTTACTGTGCCACATGCTAAAGTCTGTGCATCACTCTAGTTTTTTCTGCAGGCTCTGTTGGAATTTAATAAAGTCAGTTTTTCATATTGTAAGATCCAGACACACGAACAATATTCATTAACATTCACAGGCGTTTTCATTGGCTAAAGCCTGAGACAAGCTCATTGCTCACTGTAAAAATTAGCAATCTGGATTTTTGGAGAGGGTTTGGTTATGTTAGCTTTGCTGTCAGTGAGAAAAAAAAAGTATTCCTACGCAGATTTACATTTACAAGATTATGACACATCACATCAGTGTGCATCATTTCTGTGATATGGTAAAGTTATTGCATTCAGAAAAACAGAAAAACAAAACAAACGGAAAAAAAGCAAAGCAAAAAAGTAATAAGAAAAGTATCCTTAAAAATATTTACATGAGTCTGATCTTTCCAAATATCACGATGGTAATTTACTATGTCAGTCTGGATGTTGGGAATTATCCTCTTCATGTAACCCTGTTCACGTGCAACAGCACTCAACAGTCCCCAGTTCTCATCTCGTATCCTTCCAGTTCCTTCGTTTGTCAACACCTGATGCAAACCCTGTTAATCTGGGCGAAGTCCGAGCCAGTATGGCTTCAGTCATTGATCTCGCTCATATTCCGAGGTCGGCTTGCTATGGGGACTCTTACTGGATGCACTGGCCGGGAGTTATTGTTCCAAAAGCAGTAATGTTGCTGCTACACTTTCCAAATTCCTCTTTTTCATGTCTGTGTTTGCAGAAAGGGACTTTAAAAAAGAGGAGGTGTGATTGTAGCCATGAACACTTGTCTGTTTCTTTCTGTCGTGGCCCTGTGATGGGAAACCTTTCACCCAGTGATGGTTGGGACAGACAGTTCCCCTGTGACCTTGCATTGGATAAGCAGTTAAGAAAATGGAAGGATGGATAGGCTGACAGGGTAACTGTCATGACTGGTGCCTGGGTAAGTATATTTAGTACAAATTATAGTCCCATAAAGACAGCTTTTCAGTCTTTCCTGCCTTCTTTTCTCCCCCAATCAGAAAAAAACTCCACAGGCTGCTTCAGTTTGGTCTTTTTTACAGTCACATGTTGACTTTGACTCCCTAATGCATAGGAATCATTACCTCCTTGACCTTGACAATGCATCAAAAACATCAACATAGTAAATGTCAGAAAATATACTGGCAGCAAAGGTAAAATAAACCAGTTGACCTTTCGGGGTTCTGAGATTCCTGAAAGGCAGTGATGGCATTAAGATTTGTTTAGATGTGATGTTGCCCAAGAGGAAGCGCTTCTCAAAAGTTTTCTTCCAGCATTTCACCGCAAAGTCAACAGCAGATAGAAATGGGCTGCGCAGCACTGACAGGCCAATCGGTATAAGTAAACACTCCTCTGCTTCCCTTTCTCCTCTTTTCCTCTCATCTCTTACTCTATCTTCTGCTCGCTCCTCTTTTGTTTGCATTTAACTTTGCACAACAAAGACCAATACTCAGGATTTCTCAATTTCAACAAAATCAACAAAGGAAACAGATGGACTGTGAAGTGATGTTAGACTAACTTTATGAAAACAAAATCACTCCTGCAGTCATTCGTCTCTTCTCGAGCGTTGCGGTTCGTCCCCGTCTGACTGTCCGCACTTCATCTTATTACGAGCTAATGAAAAAAGTCAGCTGTGCGTAAAATGTCTGTCACAACAGCTTGTTAGACGACTGTTACGAAACAGTCGAGAAACAATAGTATTTATTCTCATCTCAACATTTTTCCTCTCCCACTCTTTTCCCACCGTATCCTCTTCCTCCCCATCCTCCTGCGCTGCTCTGTCCTCCTCATCCTCCTCAATGTGTTTCACTGACAAACCGGTTTCAAAATAACGTTTTATGGTGTTTTCATACTTTTTCCATGTTTGATCAAACGCATTTCGTTTGTTAGCTTTTCTCTGAGAATATCCATGCAGCTACGCCAATATGAAACACATCACATGGAAACAAATAAAACTGTGTGGCAGATGGAGAGAAAACATATTACAGTAATGTGAATCAGCCTCAGATGCCCCAACATCACATTTTCATTATAAACCGCGCAAATACACACATTTGCATGTGTGCTGAATCACATTGGCTCATAAACAGGAGCTTCACTAAAAAAAAATGAACATCATCTAATTTAAAGCTTTCTTTACAGCCAACGTCTACAGTCACATTATTTCACACTGATGTTGATATTTGCCTATTTTGTAAGTTTGCTGCAATAAAAGGACTTTGCTTTATAACTCCAAAAGCTGCATCTCATTTTAAGAACAGAGAGTTTTGTTTCCATCTCGATGCAATGAACTCAAGTAGCCGGCAGCGCATGATATAATATCATAAAAAGAAATGATACAATACCATAAAACTTTATAGGGCTATTTTGTAGAAATGGACAATCGTTCTTTTATTCAGCACAAGATATAGCTTCAGCTACTTAAAGAGAAACTCCACTCCACTCCAATGAAATATATTTTCACACACAGAGCAATCGCAATCCCAGTGTGCACTAATCCTCCATTACTCCTGCCTCAGATATCAAACATATTTCACCTCACTGTTGTTGTGAAAGACCTGGTGAATTTGAATAAGAATCACTGCCATATGAAAACCAGTTTTAAGATTTTTTCCCCCATTTTTTTTTAGCTGTTACAAGCTGCTACAACTTAACAACAAATCGAAATAATTCAATACAACTCAGTTTCACTACCAATATTGAGAGGAAATGCATCTTGCTAACACCAGGCTGGATCCTCGGTTGCCTTCAGATCTCAGTTCTTTGAGGTTCAGCACATTTGTTAGACTTGTTGTCTTTTCCTGCTTCAAGGTTGAATGTGTTGTGCATTCAGAGATGCTCTTCTCCATAGCTTGGCTGTAATGAGTGGGTTATCTGAGTTACCGATGCCTATCACCTCAAAGCAGTGTGGCCATCTTCCTCAAACCTCTGGCATTAACAAAACATTTTTGCCCATAAAAAAGCTGCTTACTGGATATTTTCTCTTTTTCAGAAAATTCTCTATAAACCCTGAAGATCACTGCAATATGGTCATGCATAAATCACTTATGTACTGTATATCAGCCCAACCAGGCGGAGCTATGAATTTCTTTATTGACTGTTTTCCACTAGTACCAACTCATTTTCCATTACAATTGAGTGCTGCCTCGGCAAAGTGGATTCTGTCATCAGCCACGGATCATAAAAACGTCTGTGTTGGTTAGTTTGTAACTATTTCACTCATTCCCAGGATTCAATTTGGCAGAGTTTTGTGAAGAAGTCGCTCTCATGTCTCATCTAGCGACATCACTGCCTGGCCAATCAGTGCTACGCGTTCTGCTGGCGTGACATTTTCAGCTTGACTCAGTGTGTTTGCAATCATGGCTGAGTAGGATGGAAAACCATAAAAACCAAGCCGGGAAGAGTCAACGTGAAACTAGTGAAAAAGCTCCAACATCTGTTTAACATGACGAACACGCGCAAAATTATGTAGACACATAACAAATCTCTACGATTCTTCAAAGAATCACACACAGTAAGTGCAATAGTGCTGTGAAATTCTATGAAATGCGGAGCCATCTATTGCAGGCACCTAAGCAACAAGGTGAAAGTAAAAAAAGAGGGCCAAGCAGTAAGTGCGAGAGACAGGCAGCAACAGAGACATGGAAAATGGAGGATGTGTGAAAGGAAAGACAGCTGGGGAATATCGAAGTTGGGGGTGGGGGTGGGGGGGGGCAGCCGTCAATCACTCTGAGTCTGTGGAGAAGGACTGAAATTCTGATCAGATCCCCAAACACATACCTGAATTAAAGGAAGAAGACAGTTCTGTCAGTCCAAATGTGCTTCCTGCTTTCTATGCATGCACGGCCTTACTCTGTAAATATGAATTTCCAGTATGTGTGCAGAATAGACTCTTGCATGCACCTGAGATATGTTGCATATATGAACCCAGTGTGAATGTTTAAATGCAGGTTGTACTGTGAGCACATTAGTGACAGGTGCAGACATTTCCATGCTTTTCCGTGTCGACATCTCCGCGGTGCTTTTGTGTATCGTGTGGATCTTTGAGTTTGTGTCAGTGTCTGTGTGTGTCTGTAAACAAAGGGTTCCAGGGCATACATAGATTCAACAACACCTTAGTCCCTAGTTGGCTGAAAATGTCAATATTCACTATTCATACAAACAGAAAAGCTTGGTACGCCAAACCAGTGGGGGATGCAGGTCAGTCTTACTTTTTTAAAGGTTACTCTATATGGCATTTCCTTTATATAAGAGAGAGATGAGGGACGAGAGGAAGGACTACAAAACAGGAGGGTTGAGATGGGAGAATGCCACACTGTAACTCTTACGTTTGGCTTAAAACCACCACAAATCACTTTTATGGTGAGTAAACTAAATGTGCAGAATATGTGGATTATGCAAATTATCACACATGAGCTCTTTTCAGTTCTCTAGCCATTACAGGTGTGACTGCCACATATCATTTATTAAATGGCATTAAAACGTCCCTGCAAGTGTCCAAATAAATACATGAGAACAGAGCAGGTGATTTCTTTATATGTTGCGAAATGTAAAGATGGCTGTGTGGTTCTGTTTTACTAACTAAGAGGTTTGGAGAACAAACTCCAACAGTGTTCTTAATCATTTTCACATTTTTGCATTAATCATTTGAATAATGATCTCTAAAAGTAAAGCAGTTAAACAATCATTTACATAACTGCATTTGGGATCTGGTGGAGGCACAACATCTGCATTCATGCATTCACGGGAAGTAAAAGATAGTGAGTTTTCATTAACAGAAACCTACTGTTGTAAGCTCATCTCCAAACCCTTTCAAATGTGAGGGAAACAATGCTGAAAGAAGAGTTACAAGTCACAAAAGCAAAGGTTCAAACACTTAACAATCAACGGCCGGCCAACACAGTCGGCGTGTCCGCCAAGTAGCTTGAAAGCATGTTATTATTAAATCTCCCTCCAGGCCGTGAAGCAGTAGGAAAAGTGAAGATGGCACAGACATTTTCATCATGACTTCACTGGGCCAGCTGAGAATTCCATATTTAGTTGTGACTGATAGGACGAAATCACAGATGACGCAAAACTAAATCAGCCAAATTATATCTGTTTATCTATCTGTTGTGCCACTCAATTGAGTTTTTGATTTGATTTTTGCAACCCACTGCCTCCCTCATGCACTCTCTTTGTCTCCCTAGCATATTTTAATATATTTGAATTTTCTCCCCCGCTATCTCTGTGGCTCTGTCTCCGCATCTTTGAGACAGATAAAACCTTGTGCTTTCGATTGGAGCGTAATGGATTATTTTCCTGAGTGGAAAATGACGGGTTATTTCCTTGAAGTCTATCATGGCAGCAGCAATAGAGGTTTCTAAGTCAGCAGGGCTCAGTGGAACAAAGGAGAAATTCAGGTGATTTGGTTTGGTCCGTCTTTGATGCAACAGTGGGGATGATTGGAGGAGTTTCATCTCTGTGTTTCTGTCATTGTTTACCCTGCTCATGTCGCGCTCTTAGGAGCACACTTGATGACTTTTAACGTCTTTCTTCCATTTCTCTGATTCTGTTTCTGAGTATAATTTCCTCTTGCATGTAAATTTTGTAGGATAGGCACTTTGAATATCGCTGGAATAATGTGGCACAGCTTGCACAATCCTGATGTGGTGATCAAGACATCAGTCTAGGGTTTGTTGGTAATTACCAACTCTGAGCTAACATCTGTCAAGTGAAAATTAGAGCTTTGAGATTTAACAAGTTTAATTTTATTGTATATGTAGCTGTGAAAAAGTAGCACATATAGTACATATAGTCAAATGCAAATTAGAACCCAAAACGAAAGGCTACGTGAAGAAGTCCTCCACTCCTTCACTAATTCATCTCAAAGCTTTTCTCTCAGGTTGCGGTCAGGACTCTGAGCAGGCCAGTCAAGTTCTTCCACACCAAACTCGCCCATCTATGTCTTTATGGAGCTGCTAGTGCACTGGTGCACAGTCATATTGCAACAGGAAGGGGCCATCCCCAAACTGTTTGCACAAAGCAGGGAGCAGGAACTTGTCCAAAATGTCTTGGCTTGCCGAAGCATTACGAGGGGGCCGAGTCAAGCTCCTGAAAAACAACCCCCCACTCTATAATACCCCTTTCCGCCAAACTTTACATTTGGTACAAAGCAGTCAGACAAGCACTGTTCTCCACCAAACCCAGACTCAGCCATCAGACTGCCAGATGGAGAAGTGTAATTCCTCACTCCATAGAGCACACCGTCACTGCTCTGGAGCCCAGTGGCAGCAGGCTTTACACCACTGCATCTGATGCATTGTGTTTGGTGATATAAGGCTTCGACGCAGCTCGGCCTTGAAGCTGTACTATTCCAAACATGAAGTTTGGAAGTGTGTAGTGATTGACTCTGCACAAAGTTGCCAACCTCTGCACAATATGCACCTCAGCATCCACTGACCCCATGCTGTGATTTCCCGTGGCTGATTTGCTGTCATTCACAATTGCTCCCACTTTGTTATAATACCATTAACAGTTTACTGAGAGTAACCAGTTTATTCACAAATGTTTGTAGAGGCAGTCTGCAAGCCAAGGTGCTTGACGTTATACACCTGTGGCCATGGAAGTGATTGGAACACCTGAATTAAATTATATGGATGGGTGAGTGAATACTTTTGGCAATGTAGCGTCGATTCAGACAATAGCAAAGGTGGCTGATGGGCTGAGAGAGGCTCAGTAAGGTGAAATGAAGAGGACCAAAAACAAATCAGAAAAGGAGAAAGAGATGCTGAGAGTCAGACTGAGACAGTGGTATCAGGGGGTCAGGAGCTAACATGTGGTATAAGCATTTAGGCAGACAATGTGAAAGGAAGTGAACAGTAAGAAGTGATAGACCTGAAGGTGTTGCAGCAGTAGATGCACTTTGAAAGGGAGGAAGAGGATAAAGAACCAATGTAATCCTCTCCTGGGATTAGATGCAGACCAGACAGCTAGTTACATAATTATTCAGCAAGATGTATTTTAGTTAGTCAGAATATTAAATCACACTGGTCCATCACTAACACAGTCTTCCAGGTTCAGTCCCAGCACCTCTTTGACGTAGCACCACTAAACACAATTTGGGGACTTTGTGGGTGGATCCCGGCCCACTGGAGCCAATGAATTTGTGTTATTTCTTTTTAAATATAAGCTAAGCTAGTAACTTTAAGACATAGTGTCTGTAAAGAAAGACATACCACTGACATTTTTAAAAATGTAAAACAATTTTTTGTCAATCAATTTTTAGTGGTTTTCAGAGAATTGACACAAATTTAAAGAATAAAGAAATGAAAAGACTTCTTATCAGATGAAGCCATCTCTGTAGTATCATGGGGCAAGAAAGGCATTTTGTTGCCTGTACTTGGACATTTGCAATGACAATAAAGTTGAATCTATCGATCTAGCTAGATCTTTTGGTCCATGCTGTTGCAACAGTTGTAGTAAATTTCACCATATGGATGCAAATAATTAGGCCCTCAAATTAGTTCAAATTGTTGGATGTTCAGATATTCTGGCAGTATCTGTGAAGTAAAGCTAGAAAAGTACAGAGTGCAAGATACATTGCCTACAGCAATGTATCTCCTAAAATCAGACGGAGAGCAATCCATGGATGACCGCCAGGCCTAAACACTAAGGTGCAACCTTGCCTTGACCAACATTTTCAGAAAACACACACTTCACACTTCAGCTGAGAACCTCAGCCTTCATTGTCACTTTTATTCACTAGAACTCTGTTAGAGTCTTCCTAAAATAGTTTTGAACCCTAAAGCTTTGAATGGAAAGTGTCCAGAAAAACATCCAAATTCAGAGATCAATATCACTGACTCGGGTTCTGACATAATGCCATTGTTGTGCAATTCCTGCAGTCATACAGTAACATTACATTGGACTGCAGTGATGAAGCAGTTTAACCCAAGGATCAAATGCCCAGATCAGGTTTCCATCAAAATGTAGCTTCATTTCTTCCATCCATTTTCTTCCAAAGCTAAAGCCTACCCCAGCTGACATGGGGCGAGAGGCAGGGTACACCCTGTACAGTTCGCCAGCCTGTCACAGGGATAACACAGACAGACAGACAACCATTCACACTCACATTCACACCTATGGGCAATTTAAAATCACCACTTAACCTAACCTCACTAACTCCATGTCTTTGGACTGCAGGAGGAAGCCGGAGAAGCCGGACTGAACCCACGCAGACACGGGGAAAACATGCAAACTCCCCACAGAAAGGCCTGGGTCAAAGTGGGTTCGGACCCACGTATTATAGCTGTGACGACACAGTGTTAACCCTCAGTACTGCATATTTTGCTTAATTTACTGCAATTACCTGGACCTACTGTAGGTACGCTGCCAAAATAGTTGGTTCGATAAGTGTGAAATGGTTTCATAAGGTTTCCTTTCCAGAATACACACCCAGCAGACTGCCGCTCTGGCAGGAGCAGAGACGTGTGTTTTCCTCAGGGTTTGGTTTTTCAACAGATGGCCACACCTGTCAAGCATCTTTCAGCTACTTTGAAAATTAGAATCATGATTTCCAGACCCAAAAAAAAGGGGAACTGCCAGCTTTATACCAACTTTAGTACACAGAAGCAGTACGCTGTAGAGAATTTTACACCAAAAATATAAATGCATTTTTCTAACCTTTAGAATTTAGCTACCTGACTCTCTCATAAAATAAACAAAATACTGTGTCCAAATTTATATCCATGATTACTGCATATAGATGCTTATTAATGTGTTATCTAGTCATGAATTAATTGCCACCATATCATGTTGGAGGGGTTTGCACACCATGATCCCAGGAGCTTTTTTGATATAGTCAAGTTCAACTCAGCACACAGCAACACACGATGCTCTGGAACAAGTCTCCTGGAGGTGGGCTGGAATCTGCACCACTATGGAGTTGCCCTCAGTGACAGGCAGTGAGCAGGGGTGGGTATAGTTTTATACTCTAGTGGTCAAAAGGGTGGCTTCCATGCACCATCAGGTCCTCCTTCTTGAAAAGGGGGGCCACCACCACCCCATCTGCCAATTAAGGTGCAACTTCCAATCTGACATTCAGATTCTTAAGGAAATCAGGGATCTCACATCCACCCAAGGGGCCCTACCAGCAGAGAGCTTTTTGACTACTTCGATAACCTCCGCTATGAGATGGTAGAGTCCCCCTCATCCTCAGACTCCGTACAGATGGTGTGTCAGAGGGATTGAGGAAATCCTCAAAGTAACCTTTCCACTTTCCACTGTATGTTCATTGTGAGTAGTGTTTTTCTCCTTCCTAAGTTGCCTACTGGTTTGCCAAAATTTCCTTAAGATGGACCATAAGTCTTGCTTAACGTTTGGGGACTACCGCCACACCAGACATCAACCACCTTGTGGCCACAGCTTTGGCAATCAGCAATGGAGGTGCAGAGCATGGTCCACTCGGACCTGGGCCTGGGCCTGGTGTGAGAATCCGGCTCTCCAGCGCTGATACTACAGATCTTATCTGGAAAAAAACTGAAGTGCTTCCTCCAGGTCAGGAAGCATTGATGTCCCAAGTAGAGGAGTTAAAGTATCTCATGATCTTGTTCACAAGCGAGGGGGACTGGAGTGGGAGAAGGACAGACAGTACCTGCAGTGATGTAGACACTGTGCTGGAGCAGAGAAAGCCGAGCGTAAAAATGAAGCTGTCGATTTACCAGTCGACCTACATCCCTCCCGCCACCCATGGTTGCAAGCCGTGGGTAGTGACCCAAAGTAATCATGAGATTGCGGATACATACGGTGGAAATGAGCTTCCTCAGGTGGCTGTGCTCTCCTTTAAGGATAAAATGAGGAGCTCGGCCATTCATGAGGGACTCTCAGAGTAGAGTAGGATGCTACGAGGATGTTAGAATTTATTTATAGTCAGTAAATAGATTGTACGTTGGCAGGCATACAGGATAAAGCCGCATAGAAGCCTTGAACCTGCCAAAAGTCTAACTTGTAGGTATTTTTAATGTTTAAAGAGAGATTTACCATTAATATGTTGAAGAGTGATCATTAAAGAATCATGCAGACAAAAAACTGATATATTTGCAGAAGCAGACCTTTATGGTGTTTAGAAGAACAAAAAACCATATTCACCATCAGATCCAAAGTGCAAGACACTGTTACTGTGCCAGATGAGTAAATGTGTACATCACTGTTGTTTTCTTGCTGCAGGCTACAAAAGACTGCAATTCCTTACTTAAAGTCGGTTTACAAATGTTAAGATTCAGACATTAACATGGTCCTATTAGTAGATGCATTTTAACAGACTTTGGAATATATGTAATAAAATTAAAAAACAAACAAATAAACAAACAAACTAAACAGTTTACCCGTGTAAGTGTGTTACTGAGAAAAGTCATTCAGATGCATTTTCACCGTGAGCCCATTTCTGTGTATAAATATGACTAAAGCCCTGCAAACCATCAGCTCACTGCAAAAAGGTCAATCAAGATGCATCTTTGTATGTGTCTTGTATCAGAACGTTTTTCTTCCCTCTTTCCAAGGCTCCACGTTCAGTTTAGCCAAGTTCTGCTGTATATTAATAAAAAAATAACTGTTGAGGTCCAGAAATATGTGGACAGCAACAAATATTCAGGGTAAGGACTGAGAAGTTGAACAGTTAAAGGGCACAGTCATATGCGCTCACAGCTTTGAGCCAACCACCTGCAACAATTACGCATTCATTCTGATAAACTTTGCCCCTCTCATTCCAAATAAATGGGCCTCCGGTAACTATGACAACCATATCAGGTACAAAATGCCTTTTTTTCTCCTGGCATTTAATAGATTTTGTTTAAGCACACACACTTGATGCATGTAGCAAAGTGCTTTGTTTTGGGGGGTTTTCTGAGTATTTGTATGTTGATCTCATAGGATATTAATTTTGCAGCTAGTTAGTTGGAACAACCAGTTACACAGCAAACGATTTTTTCAAACATGTGCACCTGTATTTTGTTTAACCCTGATAATTATGTTACGGGGCCATTTGTTACTCTGTGCTTCTATAAATATTTAAGTGTTTTCTTCTCGCTAACATGGTCATTGGATTCCCCAGAAGCCATGTCAGACTGAGACGGAGAGTCTTATTCTCATGTACAGTGTGGATCTTTGAATAACTTTACCTCTGCTGCAATTTAAGGGCTGTAATAAAAAGTAATTACCACCTCACTTCCTGCTTAGTAGTGTGTGTGTATGTGTCAAGACCGTGTTTGTCAGAACGCCGCTGTGTGTAGCTTCAGTGCATGGCTATTGGTTTGTTTTTGCAAAGCTGATGATATGAGCACTGGACCTACTTCTGACTCTCAGTGAGTGATTTACAGCACAGATTGCTTGCTCAGTTTATCCACACTGCCCACATGCTCTGCTTCCACTCCGCACGTGCATGCACGGACAGAGGAAATACTGGCTTGATGCAGGTGTAAATGCTCAGTGTTCTAGCTGTTTTTGAACTGCATGGTGGGACTGCAGGGTGTTCCAGGTTGTTAACAACACTGGAGGGCCCGGGCGGTCTTTGTCCTCCAAGCTCGGGTCCTCTACCAGAGGCCTGGGAGCTTGAGGGTCCGGCACAGTACCTTAGCTCTTCCTAGGACTGCGCTCTTTTGAACAGAGATCTCAGACGTCGTTCCTGGAATCTGCTGGAACCATTCTCCCAGTTTGGGGGTCACTGGCCCGAATGTTCCAATTACCACGGGGGCCACCTTCGCCTTCCACATCCTCTCTAGCTCTTCTCTCAGCCATTTCTCGAGCTTCTTGTGTTCACCATGGATTTCTTCCTCTGCTTGTCCACCTCTACTGTGTTCGGTTGGTTTGTCATTACCAGTTTGTCTGTCTCTATCTGGAAGTCCCACAGGATGCTAGCTCGCTCATTCGCTACCATCCAACTCAGCACAGATGTTCCAATCTACTCTGCCAGCCACTTGGTCATGATGTTCTCTGTGTGCCCTGCCTGCTAGCATCGTGCACCCTGCTGCTGTTTGCTGGATTGTCTCATTTCATGTCTTTTTTCTACAGTGATTGTTATGAAGCCTGTGATTTTTCTTGTCAATTAGTGAATTATTCTGCACATGCCAGATGTTGTCATCCTTCAGTCACTGAAGAATGTAAAGAAAAATACAGTTTTCCTTTATTTTTTATGGAACTTTTCTAGAGACTTTAGTGTCTTGTTATGGATGATGGAAAAATGTGTGGAACACTTCTCAGCCGGTAAAACCACCAACACCAAAGTTCACCACTGTGAACCTACAGTAACACAACGATGGTGATTAGCCTGTTCAGAACAGCTGAGTTCTGCATTTCCAGCTACTTTTCGCCACAGTTTTTAATTTATCCGTCAGAAAACAACAATCAGGAATGATCAAGCATCAACAAAGGGACTGACAAACTGCTCAAACGACTGGAATGGACGTGAGGGAATGAACCACGTGAAAAGCCAGAGAGACGAATGTGTTTGCAGCTAAAAAACTGACCACAAAGAGCGGAAATCGACCAAGCCAGCGGAAAACGTTC
>VOQJ01004881.1:49638-64375 GCA_015052665.1 Apistogramma diplotaenia
CAGCACACAACCACAAGATAATTAACACACATAATCCGGATCCCACAATATGAGTGTGGCGACAACATGCCCACTTGCGTAGGTTGTGTACAGAGGCTCCGATAAAGAGCCAGCTGAAGTCTAATTAGTGGGAATCTAACCAAGCTACAGTAGCTGTGAGAGCAGCTCCGACTGAGAAGCAGCATCATGTGATGTGTAACATCAGGGTGCAGCTGGATTTGAGCTTTGATTCCCTCATAGAGTTCAGTTTGTTTTTGTCACACATTCGCTGTTCTGATGTGACGCACCACATGTAGGTGCTGGAGTCAACGTTTGTCTTCATGTTTCTCCCTCATGATGCTCACGTGTGCCCTTATTACACATATTTAGCACGTTGCTGTCTTGTGAACAGTTGGAACAATTTCTGAAAACTGTATAGTTTGTCGAGTTTTTATTACACAATAATTACTCTTGAACCTTGAATCTTGCATCTGACTGAAAAAAAACTGAAACGAATATTAAAAGTAATGAAAACTAAACTCAAACTAAGTGAATTAGAGAAAAAAATGTCAAAATGAAACTATATGTAAAATCCAAAACTATTATTAGTCAGATAGCTCACCAGGTAATATATCATGAAGATTATAAAATTGAATTTGAACTGTAAGGATTCTATATATCATAGTTAACCATGGGAATTGCTGGTAACAGATGCCGTATTGTCACCGCAAACTTTAATGTAAGAAATGGCTTATATATCTGTATCAATCCATCAATCCTCTAACATACAATCATTCAGTATATGTGGTCTGCAGCAAATAAAGCTCGTATAGTGAGGAAAGAGTTGGTGGATGTCATTTAAGCTCAGCACTGACAGTAATTCACAGGTTCACACCCAGTAATTTTCAGCTTGACAGACGTCTCACCAACAGGCCAACTCAGTCATCAACAGTGGTCGCTCAGCTTTTTTAGAAATCATGAATTCTCGAGATTATTTGTCACTTTTTCACGACACAGAACTGCATATTGTGCACATAAACACACACACACACACACAAAAGCACAGCCTCTGACCACTTTTATTTTGATATCAAGTTAGAAGTTCAAGCGTGAAGATGTTACCAGAAAACAGAATGACATCAAGAAATATATTGTGTGGATGCTAAACTGTCCTCTGAGGACCAAGAAAATTCATGCTAATCTAAAGACGGGATCTCTCCCAGATGGAACATTTCATGGCCATGTGTCTGTTTGATTCTGATATCCTGATATTCTGTTGGCACTGGAAAGTGTCAGGTGATCATCGAAATAGATATCATTCTTTATTTAGCATTGAAGAATGTCCACACCTTAATTACAGCTATGTGGGCAACATTTGTACAAAGTAATACTACTACTAATATCAATAATAAAAATTATAATAGTCACAGATGATTTCGAATTGAAAATCGCTTTAGACGGCTGAATTTGGAAACATTTTAAACATAGACTTTTTTTAATTATACATTTGTTTGCAATTCTATTAAAAGGTTATCCAGTGTTGCAAAGTTTCATCCTGACTTTATTTCATACAGTGACTTCCGTTGCACTAAAGATAATTGGGTAAAGCTAAACAGAGGTTTGCACATATTTACTCAAATAGAAACCAGGATGTGAGATTTCTCACTACACTGATGAATTTGAAGATTGGATGTGTGGGTGTGTAAGATCAAAGATCAGAGAGAGACGGAGAAATGTCTTTCTAGGAGAATTTTAGGTTCCTGGGAGTGTTGATGAAGAGAAGTGAGAATAAGGTTGGGGGGAAAAAAACCCTCCATCATTCCACCTCTTATGGTGCATCATAAAATTTGTCACTAAGGGGGAAAAAGTGTTATGGAAATAATTCTGCGGTATGTCTCTCTGTGCCTTGCTAACTTTAACAAACTGCCTTGATTAGGTTACCTTGCCGAGTCATTAATTTGCAAATTTCACTCGATTGTGTCAGTTTCCTGTAACAGGCAGCAGCACGTATGATCCCAACATTTAAAAACCAGAATCATTAAAAATCCTCAGAACCAGACCAGTGAAATTAATTCGCTACATTGTATCTGAGCAGCAATATGAGGTCAGCTGGCAATAAATAGGAAATACAACTCTTCTAAATATGGAAACAGAAACCAGATCGAGAAGTTAAGGCACTTTTTTTCCACAGCACCTGTAACGATGACGTTATATCAGCTGTCATAAAAATATCGATTTTCTATTGCAAAAATACACCTGGCTGAAAATGACAGATTTGCATTTTGTTTTGGTGTCGATACCCTTTAAATATTTATTTACTAGTCAAACAAAAACTCATCGTATCAAATTGAGACATTTATGAGAAAGCAGAAGTCCTTTGGAAAATGAGATAAATAATTAAGACCATGTGAAACAAAGCAGGAAGCATTCATTATTAAATGTGGTTCCACCCAAGCATTACAAGGTTGATGAAATATAATTAGTCGCAACAATGTGCAAGACTGCAGCGATATACTCCAATGTTAAAGTCATTTTAATGGCACACATGCAATCATATTTATGCTGTACAGTTCATGGTGTGAGTTCAACCAAATGAAAAAGTACAGAGTTCGTTTGAATGGATGTGACGGAGTTATTTTCAGATGCAGAAAATATGGTGAGACTGTGAGGAAGAGAGGCAGCACGTAGCTCTTTTCCTTGATTTCTAAACTAGTCTCTTATTTCCTGATTTATTGATAGCTCTAATGTAGCTTCTACGTACTGTGTTTAAAACCTGAGCCTCTGTCCTTCCCTCTGCTCTCGCCTCTTCAGAGCTTCTCCCCAGTCACCCTCATCCCTTCTCTCTCCTCCATTCGTCTCTACCCTTCATTAAATTTTAACATGAAGAATAGACGGTCCATTCATGATGTGTAATCTCCATGTTTTAATAATGGAATGGTTCACAACATACATTAATTTGCAACAGACACACACACACACACACACACACATATGGATAAAGTGCAGATGTTCTGGAAGAAGAACAAAAACCTAAAATATGACATAAAAGTATAAGACAGAAGAGAAAAAGTTAAATATTTCTTCATTTCATTTATAACGTCACAATTTATTTAATAATCGAAATCAAAAGCATCCAGACCAAAACCTCTGTTACAGAAATCTAAATCAGACGTTATGGAAATTAAAAACCTTTTCTGGATCAAGTATTATAAAAAGTTGTATTCACACAAATCAATGCTTTTCTTGGTAAAAAGTTGCATCCTTGAGAAGTTTCAGTCGGCTTAAATGACTGCACAGAAACTGGCCCAAGATAGAAAGTGACCTCAGAATAACTTGTGCTGCTAATATGGCTGCTGTCCTCATTTTACGTGACTTCTGTGCAGCCTTTGACAGCACTGATCATAAAATCCTCATTTACCATCTGGAGCACTGTGTAGTTTAACAAACATTAACAAATGGGTGACTGCAAATTTTTAAAACTTAATGAAGAACAAATGGAATTTTTTTTTCTAATTGGCCCTAAAAACCAAAAGCAATCTGCTTATTAATAAGTTAGGGAAATTAGCCTAGTTAAAAAGCCTTGGGGTTATTTATATGAGCTTTTTAAAAGTCACATATTGACTTCACTATCAAGGCAGCCTGCTTCCATATTAGGAATATGGCCAAATGACCTTTCCTGACTCGCCGTGACTCTGAAAAATGGTCTTAAGTAGTCTTGGATGATGGTACATTTCTAAATCCTCGCCTGTTAGAAATCCACTCATCAGCAAAGAGAGAAAATGGTGATGAAGCTTTCACTGTTCGTGCCCTGAAAACTGGAACAGCCGACCTGAAAATATTAGGGAAGCAAACCGACACACCTTTATAATGTGGCATTTAACTGGTGTTTCCACTTAATAATAATGCCACTGTGCAGCCATAGCTATCAGTGAATGCAGCCACATTTAGTAATCTGGTAGATGCAGAGCAGATATCATATCAGCCTTCTGCTTCCAAGTTTCTTCAATATGTCTCTGTTTGTGTTTTACAGGATTTTATGTATTTTCATATCTGAATCATCTGTGAAGTCCTTTGAAGCTCTGCATGTGATACTGGGCTATACAAATGAATTAGATTGAAATGGAATGAATTCAATTATTTAGTCACCAATAAGCCGCAACATGAAAAAGGTGGTAAATGGATGAAATAATACCGGATCACACTGTTCTCCCGTTGCTACGACACATACCACCACTTAAATATCGCTGCAAAAGGGCTGTTTATTCTAAATCCTCTGCCACTCAGTCGCAAGTGTCACAGAGACAGTTACAGCAAAGATGGCCAGGTGTCCCGTTTCCAAGCCAATTCCTTAAGCTCATCCCCTGGGATCCCAAGGCATTCCCAGGCCAGATGGATAACTCATAGACCCCCGTGGTATCACCACAGTCGGCTGCACTGAGAACGTCTTGTTCTTTTGTAATCGTGTTTATTCATTCTAAAAGAGCCATCTTCAACAGTGACTACATTACTTTAGACTTTGCACCTTAAAAAAAGACAAAAAGAAAACCTTCCACTGGCGATTATAATTATGAATCTTTGCTGTCAGGAGCACAGGAGGAGGTAATGTGAGTTGAAAGCAGGAAGAGTGAAAGGATGGTGGGGGGGGGGGGGGGGGTTCAAGTCACAGTCAGGTCAAGGCGTAGCGGTTTAAAATGGTCTGGAAGACATATGGAATTTGTCCTGCTGCACCTCTGTGTTTCACTCTGAAGGCCAGTTTGGCTGTTTTGTTTTGACAGAACATGGATGCAAGGTTTATCATCTGATGACCACATGGTTCAGGCATAACAACAGAAAATATTAGTTTCGTGATGACATGGTGTCATGGGTAGTTTGTGGGCAGGGGCAGAAACTCAAGGTTTGGGCTCACAATGATACTTTGTTGAAGTTAAAGAAACTTAGTCATTACAGTTACAAGAACAAACAAGGTTGGAGGACAATTGTGGTTGTACTTTAAAAATCAACCAGAAACAGGAAACAGGAAATGAACCGTGGGGTGAACTTTTCCCTGTGACAGTGGATGCAGTGCAGTTACTGAGTGGGCTGTTTTCAGAGGGTTTTTCGGCACAGTAGATTAAAAAACATGACAAAGTAGATTTTAAGCACATGAAATGTGTGATTTTCATCCCAAAGATTGGGTAACAGCATCCAAATTCACCATGATTAGTTTTATACTACAAAAGTACTTCAGTATCCCCTCACATAGGGGGAATAAACTCTTCCACTTGGGGCATTAACTCCTGCCTGACCCGGAGTGGGAATGCCACCGGCCTCAGACTCAGCGGTGCTAATTCTCATTCCCACTCCAAACCGGACACATTAGGCCACTTGGCTACAAGAAGAAATTCTGTCCATGAACGTTATGAATAGAATCAGTGAGTCCGACTCACGCTGACAATGCAAGGCACACAGTCACTATGGTTGTGCAAGGATTTACTGGCCCGTAACAACAGTGCACAGCACTGGGAGGAGTCGTGGTGTCAGTTAAATGCAAACTCGTATTGTGCACTTGCTGTATGAAAGCAGACAATAACATAACTGGAAAATGGTGCATTTAAGAGGAAATTCATAGTCGAGGGGATATCGTACATCAAGGACAGATAGTTTCTGGGAAAAAAATGAATATATTACTGATATTTTACCATGCTGAAGGTCACATTTGATGCTTCTTGTGACTGTACTTTGTGCTTAAATCACAACCAGTTTGTGATCCAGACCAACTGCAGGAGGGAATTCTATATAAAAATCCCACATGCTGCTTCATCAGTGATCCACCTGCCCGTCCCCAACAACCGGCAGACCCGCCGCAACAGCCCCACAAAACAGTGATGGTGATAACAATTATTATCACAGTGGGCTTCTCTTAATCCCTCCTGCCTGTGTTTGCCTTTATCTTCACATCAATATCTCGCTCCCCCCCTTACTTCACCCATACTTGCCATCCATCCATCCTGTGTTTGTTTCTCCTGCATATGTCTGTCTGAAGACCCCCTGGTACACCAGAGGTTCTCTATCTCTTTGCTCTCAGCTGGACAGAGACACATCAACGCTTCACTGAGTTTCAAGAAAACCCTCTCCTCCTTGTCTCCCTCCACCCCTGCATTTCTTGGTTTCTCCTCCTCCACCTCCCCCGATCTCTCTTATAGGTTGTCACAGTGAGAGATGCCAGACAAGCACCCCTGCTGTGGTTACAATCCTCACCGAGGGTCTCTTGTTCTCCTCGCGCTCTCTTTCTCTGTGTGCTTCTCATAAGCCCACCAAGAGAGATGCAGCCTGCACATGGTGACCCACAGGACAGACACTTTTTCACTATCATATAAAAACAACGTTAAATAATATTCAAAGAAATCCAGATGTGCACAAATATTTTGGGTATTGGCATCACTTTGAACTGAAATGTGGACGTGCACATCCCATTGTGACAGCTAATACGCAGGATGTCCCAATATTCATTACGTGTTACTCCCACTTGCTCCCCTCTGCCTTGACCGCTCCACCTGGGTGGGATTTAAATGAAATGGTGTGTGCAGGTATGTGTGGGTGAGAGCGAGAGAGAATCAAATCGCTGCCTTGTAAAGTCCTTATTAAAGTTTCTGCTTCATTACACTGGAGCACTTGCACAGGCCCATGCCTGAGTAACTTTGAGACATAAGGTTGCAGATATTAGAGTGATGTATCTGCAGTTCCACGTGAGCAAATGTAGTGTAGTTGTTTGTGAGCAGACTCGGGCGTGTTGCTTTTTGATTTTAGACTGCAGAGAAACAGAAGGGCCCTGCTCCTCCACATCTGATACCCTTTTAGCTAACAGTCCAGTGAGCACAAGTAATTTACCTGGCAATATATCAGGACTTTCATGCCACATAGCAGATTAAACTGCTTGTGTTTTCTCCTTTGTGTTTCTGTGTCTATTACAGACAACACTTTCCAGCTTGTGGCCTTCGTCACGGCCACAGGCCACAAAGCGAAACATGTTGATCGAGCAATAATGTTGTTTATAAATGCTGCAAGTGCTGCTGGAGGTTTGACCACTTCAGACGTTATTGTCTCATGCATGTTGTGTTAGAAACCTTTAATCCACCGCACCTAAATATGCATATTGAAAATAAAAACTGATCGCATTGGATACATGTTACCATCAGCAGTGTACCGGACCTTTCTCATGAAAATTCTTTGAGTCAAAGTGAAAGCGACTCACATGAGATGGTTAATTTAATGGATGATGAACTGAAGAAAAAAGTTATGCCTGGGGCTTCTTCTGCCTCCTGCGTCATCTCCACCCCATCCTCTTCCTCCTCATTATAAGCCTCATCTCCTAAAGTGAAGTCAGGACTCGAATGCATAAAAACGTGCATAAATATGCTTTATTTATTTTCCAATATTATTGCAATTACTCATTTTGATCAGATCAGCCAGTCCTGTAAACCCCACTTTCCTTTGATAAAGTTCATTCGCCCAGTGTCACGTTAGTTTCAGCAGCAGTGCTTACCGATGGAAAAGTTCACCAAATCCTCAACAGCTCGCCTCAGTAACACTGTCAGAGGTGAGCGTCACTGACTCATCAACCCACATCAGACTCCTTTCAAAAAGCTGTTTACAGCCTCGTCCAGAGTAAATAGTTGTGGAGCCTCCACAACCCCACTATGAGAGAAGTAGTGACCTGACTGCCTGCACTAAATAAACGGGGTACAGCACTAAAGGTCCACTTACCCTTTTTCTGTTTCTCTTGGTAATGGCACTTGATGTCAGACATGGAGCTGACCTGCTGGGCATGGGGGGTTAATGTCCCATGAGCTGACTTTTTTTTTTGGCATCAGTTCCAGGTTTTGGATGATGAGCTTTTTGAACCAGCCTCCAGCAAGTGTTTTTTGCTGCCTCCAGATTTGTTGCCTGTAAATGCCACATGTACTGCAGGTTTGATAGCGCAGACTCATCAAAATGTGCAGCACAAAGCCTTTAAGTCCCGGCTTAAACAGAAAATCATACTGGGCACATTTCACTTGGTGGCACCAAAGTGACCCCCGCTGGATTTGGCAACTCTCCAATATTGTCCTTAAATTTGGATTTATCACAGCCACAAGAGGCACAGCAGGTCTCCCCATCGTCCTCTGGTCACTTAAACATCTTCCAATGAATGAAATCGATACAAAATAAGAGATATATGGTAATACATCATCAATATGTAGATGATCAAAGAAACAAAATGAGTCAAGTAAGGCTGACATGATTTTAATGATCTCAACTGAAATAATCCACAATCTGATCGAGCCAAACGACTGAAAAAAGCAGGTTTATCCTTTAAAGCAGTGCTTCTCAAACTTTTTCCATTGTTTTCAAGCCCCCCGGGGTGGTTGAGGGGAAGGTGACATCGTCTATGTACACAAAAACACAGTGATGATTTTGCTAGTCACTATGCTAACATAATGGCAGTGAACCTCCTTATTCCGCGGTCAGTCATGCGGACCAAATGTGAATTTCCTGCCGTGTCGTTTGCGCCCCACACTGAGAAGCACTGTTTCAAAGCAACACACACAAACTCACTTCATTGATAAAACCAACCGCACACACATGAATGTTTAAACAGATCTGATGTTTCAAGTATCTGAAAATGCACCATATGCAATTTACCAGATGCTTTTGTAGATATCGTTGCGTCTTTGTGGTAGTCATCCTACAAAAGGCCATTAGTGTTATTGGCTTTCTTTATCCACTGTGCTGCACAGAATTCACTCAAACAGGTAAAACTAAATATTTTAAAAAGGAAATATCTAAAGTAGCCTAAAATAGCAACACAATTAAATTTTTGTTAATTATTACATTTTTTGTTGTAAGGCATATCTATTTTCGTTCATCTATTTCTAAGGAAAAAAAACTTTATGGGCTTTAACACAAATAAATAAAATATGACATATGATATGATCAGCAGTCATAACTTTAATTAACAGTCCTTTTCTCAGCATACTTCCTTTTCACAGCTAATTACACACAGTGATGTTTGCTGAAGTTGTGTTTTTAACTAAGAACAAACCAAGTGTTCTGATGTGAAGGAGACGGGGCTTATTAAGCCACGTGAAACAAGCATGTCTAAACAGGCTTGTTCAAAAGCTGAAACATCCATCCCGCTATTATTATTATTTTTTTAAGTTTAGGCAGACCAAAACAGCCATGGAAACCAAATTCTTCAGTGACTTAAAATTTAGAATTTTATAACATTTGTTCAAATGAGTTCAAAAGGTTTCTAGACCATAAAATCTAATGGCCAAATGAAAGGAAACATAAGGAAAACTATATACATAAACTGAGAAACTACGCCACGGATTGTTAAGTAAAGGTGATCTGATGTAAGGCCAGTTTGAAAACTTATATTTGCCTCTACATAAGGAACAATATGATAATATGGCACCTATAATTCCAATTTTAGCTTTCAGTGATGATTAGATACATGAGAATTAGTTTTACTTTAGCTGACTAAAATGATTTTTGGTGTTTTTCTTTAGTTATGCTGGCCAGACTGAGTTTGGTTTTCTTGCCAACAAGCTACTAAATATTTCATTGTGTCATTTTCAGTAATCCAAAAGCATTAAAAATTGCAATTTCACATATTAGCATTTGTTTCTCGCTCAATCTATATATAATTAAAGTGGTTACAATTTATATTACAGCTCAGTAACAATAATAATACTGGAGTAATGAGCTGAGAAGACATAATAATGTGGAAATAAAGTTATTGCTACTTAATTACCAACATAATAGCCAAGTAATAAACTGAGGGTAATATGGAAACAATTAGTAATAGGATAGTAATATACTGGCAATACTATAAAAACCTGCTACCAGTAAAATAGTAACATTTGTGCTTTAGAGCTTTTACTTACTGCTTTTAAAGTTGAAGTAATAATAAACTAGTACAACATGATGTTTTAGGATATGCCACTGTTACCATTACCATATTATAATGCTGAAATCAATCCCACTTTATATTCCCAGCATTCTTCTTTGCTTGAAGGCAGCAGTGTATATATTGTTTAATGCTGTGGCTTATTACCACGGTGGTTTCTGTGCAGTAAACATGAATCACAGCTGCAAAATGCAAAACTGCCTGTTTCTGTCCAACTCCAAGTGAATAAGGATCATTCAGCTGACCTGGTGATCCACAACAGGACACTGTCACTGTAGCATTTAGCTTAACCTAGTAATGAAAAAAAACACCAGAAAATGAAAACTAAAAAACAAAAATCTGAAATTAAACCAGAAAATTGCTGCCACACATAACAGAGGGCCGGCATGGGGGTGACAAATGGGGCATAGAAGAGGGTTCTTATAATCCATCTATAAGAGCAGCATCTATAAGAGTGATGTTATCATTTCAGGCAGGTGTTTAAATGTTGGCTTGAACAGTATATGAAATAAAGAAAACCCTTCAGGAGTCAGCAGTTTACCTTCATTCTGTCTTAAGGAAAGCTTGAGCAAGACCTTTCTACTGTGAGGAAGCAAAGGTCTGACTATTTGAGACTATAGATTCAGGTGGTGAAAAGCTGACCTTTGAAAAACAAAAAGGTTTTGGCAGAACACAAACAACAGAAAAAAAACATGCTGTGTGGAATAGTGGAGCTTGTTTGGTTAAGATGGGAAGCAGGCACTTACTTTTAAATCACTGGAAATGTTACTCTCCTCTTTGCCAAACATCTGATAATTATAGAAAAAGCTTTATCAGTTAAAAATCATATGAGAACATAATTAAGATACAAGTCTGATACATGCTAAAGTATAGCTCACCAAGATCTCTGCCCAGGGTCACACATGTGCTTCCACAAACACTGGATAGAGAGAGATGGGAGTGTGTGTGAGTGTGTGTGTGTTTTTGGAGTAGCCGGTATCATTCCTTCAGGTGGAGAGGAAAATAGAAGCGATATGGAGACATATGGGGCATATAAATTGATCAGGGAAAAGCAGGTGAGGGAGACAAAAAGAGGGCTTTCCATCCTCTGTGCAGTACCTTTAAATCGCTCATCGCACTCCTCCTCCACGCTGGTAAATTATTCAGAGCTGCTGATTTATCACCTCCAACAACAACACACATACAATAGTTGCGTGTCTTAATGGGCGCTCCACTGTACAAGAGCTTCCTGAGCAGTGGAGACTTTTAAAGCGATGCAGCTTAATGCAGTTTAGCAGGCGAGTGGCCACAGAAAGCGTTGACCCAGCCAGCGTTATAGACAAACAAAGGCGAAGACTGAAAAGCTGTCAGCATATTTGTTGTGGTTTGTTTGTATCTGTCAATATTAAAACAATGCTCAGGTCAAAAAATGTACAACAGTGAATTTTTTGGAGAGTGCACAGTATAGTAAACCGTGAATATCAAATGGATCCTTCAAATGGGTGAAAAATGTGCACGGCTGCATTTATACAACGCTTCCATCAACTGGAAAAGTTCAGCAGGGACTCGTGTTACCCAGCAAAGGATCTGAGACTAACAGCACCACTACTGAATACTGCAGTGATCAACCTTGGATACTCGATTTTGGATGTTAGCATTAGTGGTTTGCGTCTGAGAGCCCTGCGATTAAAATCACAGCAGGCGTTATAGAGCTATTTTGGCTGAACCTATAAGACAAACATAGAGAGACAATATTTTAGAGTGTGGTGAGATGATGTTCTAATTTAGTCTGTATGACACAGGTGGGAAGTAATGAGGTACAAATACTTTGTTACTGTACTTAAGTAGATTTTTCAGGTATCTGTACTTTACTTTTTATGACTATGTTTTACTTGTGCTCCCTACATTTTTACACAAATGTCAGTATTTTCTACTTGTTACATTTTCAAACAGACTCGTTACTTTAGCTTTAACACGTCTGAGAGAAGTTTGCATTCCCGGTCACTGCGCCATCAAACATCAAATGGTCTGAGCCTAAATGGAGGAACAATAACACATAAGAGACAATAATATTGGTGTGTCCTCCATCACTTATCACAGAGATTAAAGAAGCAAAACCATATCATTTATGTATCATTTATGTATCATTTATAGCGCTATAATTGGGGCTAACGGGGCCGGACCGAGTCTGCTATACTTGTGGTCCTTCAGCATGTTAGCTAGCTCTGCTGACGTTCACTCAGATGGAGGAAGAGGAGGAGAGGAAGCAGAGAGGTTAGATTTAAAGGGAAGACCTGCAGAACAAACTGAGCTACACTAACTTTGTGTAACTTAAAGATTGTATGAAAATACTGCAGTTTAGTGCTGATAAACAGCTCAGCTTGCTGTACTGTATTTACAGTAAAGCTCTGTGTTGGTGCTCAGAGGCTGTGTTCATGCTCACAGTTACAGGTTACAGTGTAGCTGCTGATGCTCAGATTCATTCACTGAATCCAACATTTATACAACCTGATACTTTTATTTCCTTACTTTGAGTACATTTCAGTAAAGTAAAGCAAGTAAAGAAGCTGAACCAGTAGTTCCACTTTTACCAAAGTATATTTTAACACAAGTACTTGTACTTCTACCTAAGTACAGAGTGTCAGTACTTTTGCCACCTCTGCTGTATGACATATATTTTCAAAAATGTTATCCATAGAAGATCTTATGGGAGGTTACTTGGAGGTTTGAAGACCAAAAGATTTTCTTTATGTTATTCAGATGAAGCACAACTAGAGTCTTGAAAGTATTCAATGATCTAGTCCTTGTGCAGGAAATAGTCTGTGCAGGTACAGCCTGCTTCTGGTTACTAAAACCATTCCCCTCCCACTGCCACTCCACTCCTGCTTTTATTCTTATTATTACTATTATTATTATTATTACCATCTGTAGTTTGGTCAGGTACAGTAGGTAGAGGTAACACTACTGCAGCAGTAGCCATTTTGACAGGAGGATTATACATTAACTGGAGCCAAATTTTAAGCCTCTTTCCAATTCTTATCTGTATTGTGTCCTAAAAAGATAATCGCTTAATTAAATATTGATGATATTTCAAACCGGAAGCTGGCAGTCTGCCTTCTGGAAGGGCAGAACGGTTAGATCAGTATTTACTGAGTCATACTCGGTGCTTGAAAGAGCAGACGGAAAGTGAAAGAGCGGACAAAGGCAACCGAAAAACAAAATCTGGTTAAAGTAAGAGAAAATATTAATAAAAAGAGCTTAAAGCTACCGGCAGACTTATTGAGAGCTCTTAAAATCAAATGATTAATTCACCACTGCGTAGATATGGGTTCTGCTCTGTATCATATCCTGTCATACATTTTTCATACAGCAGTAATACCATGATGGCACGATTGGCTTTCCCCCATGGACACATGGGAGCTCTTTGGTCCATTAAAGTGTGTGTGTGGGTGTGTGTGTGTGTGTGTGGATTGGAAAAGGATATTTGCTTTTAGGGAGGAAATCCAAGGAGTGAGTGGAATGTGCATGGGCAGAATAAGTAAAAAATAAAATAAATAATTACACACAGAGACAGCGAAAGATGACTAACAGTACATATACACACCACACACACCCACACAGATTAAGTCCATTTCCATCTGGTGATGTTTACTTTAGCAAGTGAGAGCGTCTGCTTCTGCAAGAACGGAGGCAGAAATGAACGGCAGAGGAACAGCGATATGGAACAGAGGGATGAAGCAACAGATTGATGGAAAAGTGAATATTCCTCTGGTAGAAATCTTCAGATTACATGCCTGGTTAGATTTCATCGCCCCCATAGGTATTTTGCACAGCGAATCTGTGTGTGTGTGTCTCCCCATCTCTGCATGCATGTACTCAAGTGATTTCAGCAAAGGGACAGCTACTACTTGGGGAATATGTTGATGCTTTGTAAATAATACGGGGTGTTTAGATCACCTGGTCACAACATCAAACTGCAGCATTATCTCTCGCTTGCACATTTTCAGACAGAGTCACGAGTGCATATTTTGCAGGATAGTCACAGACTGAAAGGACATAAAAATGTGGGAAAATGAGAAGCTGCAATATGAGATGCACTTCATCTGCCCTGAATGTAATTTTGGTAGATAATGGGATCAATTAATCAACTGTATTTTTATATATTCTCTATGAATACACACACAAAAGCACCTGCAGCTAAAAAAAAGAACAGAAAAAGCAAATTAATTTTGCTTAAAGAAGAACTCCGATTTCCTAATTAAGATGCTGCTGCTGGTTAACTGGGTGCACATGTGTGCATTCATCAACACCTTGCATTACTCCTATCTACACTGCTCAAAATGAATAAAGTAACACTCACAATGCATCTCAAAGGTAAGTGAAAAAGAAATGATGCAGCAGGCGGGTCCACTTTGTTGAATTTCATTGCAACAACTCAAAATGGTACTCGGTCATTTGTATGCCCCCCCACGTGCCCGTATTCATCCCTGACAACGTCGGGGCATGATCCCAATGAGGTGACAGCTGGTGGCCGAGGGCATCTCCTCCCAGATTTGGAGCAGGGCATCACTGAGCTCCTGGACAGTCTGAAGTTCAGTCTGGTGGTGTTGGAAAGCACCAGAACATAATGTCCCACAGGTGTTCTAGTGGATTTAGAGGAGGCAAGCGTGGGGGCCAGTCAGTGGTATCAATCCCTTCATCTTCCAACAGCTGCCTTCAGTTCCCACCACCAAACTGGTCATGTTGGATGATGTTACAGGCAGCACAACGTTCTCCACAGCTTCCCCAGACCCTTTCACGTCTGTCACATTTTCGGGGGGGGGGGGGGGGGGCTCCCCCCTGGAAAAA
>VOQJ01004884.1:5138-24979 GCA_015052665.1 Apistogramma diplotaenia
CAGCAGAGGTTGGTTTAGGCTAAAAAGAAATTTAAGAGCTGATCATTAGTGGTGTTGCTAAGGTAACCAAACACACATAACACTTTTAGTCAAGTTTAGTCAAGTATCCTTGGCTTCGGCTTAGTTTCTGTCCATGTCCACTTTTTAACATAATGAACTGAAATCATCATTGAATTCAATGGCACAGTTGTTGACAGGGGGATGCCAGTTCTGGATACAATCAGTTCTAATCAAGTGAGGTCCCTGGGCCCACACTGGACAGGTGTAGGTGACCTGTGTGGCTGTGTGGGCAGGGCAAACCCACACCTATCCCACAAGGACCACAGTTGAGTGTGTATTCATGTATAATGTATGTAGGCCACTTTATATTTCCATATATAGAGAAAAATTTCTATATACTGTATACTAGAATTTTTCACAGGTAACACAGAACAGCTTATGAACAGGGATGTGCAAGTTCTGGGCATGAATGGCATATTAGGAAAATTGGTTATTGTGAAATTTTATCCATACAAAAACTTTAACACCATCATCAAAAGAACAAACTTGTTTTTTCTTGCAAAAAATGTGTACTACTCCAGTTCTTCCTACTATAACTAAGAAATTTAAATATTTTTTAGGGTTCTAGCAGAGGCCAAGTGCAAAGCTACAGGGAAATGATAACAGTGTTGTTTATAGGTGGCAAGTGCTGCACAAAGATCTAAGCATGTCAGGTTCAAAGTGTCAACTTTCCTTGGCATAACTATAAGTAAACAAGGCTTGCAATATATGGTTATGATAGTGTTAAGAACTGATGCTTAGTTTAAACAAATATATTGACATTTATTTGTTTTTGACAACGTGTTTATGGAGGAAGTGTTGTGAACCACTGAGAGTAAATTATAAAAAGCTTGTGCATAGCATGACTGTCTTTAAAAAATGCACAGAGACACTAACCTTAGTAACCATGACCACCACAAAGTTCTTCTCATCGATTTTGTACTCTTTCAGTGGGATATCATCATTTAAGATTTTGCCTGTGACATTCACACAGAAACAGAAAATGACAGATTATACAAGACACAATTATTGAATATTGTTAGAAAAATTGTCATGTGTTAATTATAATAATCATATTTATAATTAAGTACATGTAATACATAGTTGTTGGTGGGCAGAGAATGTTTATGTGAAAAGGAAACCTTAGTATGACCTTTGGGTACTTTGGACAGAATGTGCAATTTTATTTGTAGAAAACAATATCAAATGCAATTATATGGTTACTTCCTCTTATGTCTGCATTCCTTCTCATATAAGGTCATGTGTTTGTGTGTGACTACATGTATAAAGATGCTCTTTATACTTTCTCAAATTGAGAGCACCTTCGTGAAGCTGTGTGCACAGCTGGATGCAAGGGTCTCCTCTTGTGAGAATAAAAGCTTTTACCCTGGAAGCTCATCGTGTGGGCCAGGTCTTTTGATAAAATTCCTGGGATTTTTCCCAACAAATATCAAATATGGAACAAGTGTATAAGAGCCGTAACCTTTATGTGTAGACTGTATACAGAAAATGGATGCAGTCACTGTGACACCCACTGATTTATGAAGTTCCATCAAAAAGCCTCAAGATGAGCATTTTCACAAATACCATCTTGATGTTCATATCCAGGTTTGAAACTGGATATGAACACCAAGGAACACCGCATACCCATAAGACAGTGACCTGTCAATCTCCAGATAGACATAGTATAAAACTTTATCTTCCTTGCCAGTGGCGTTTACAAAATTATCATGTTTTATTCGGTAAGACTACAATGTTAAAAAAAAATCATCAAACCATGAAAATATTCCAGCAGTTGGAGCATCAAAAATCCAATTTTTAAAAAGTAAATTTTCTGTTTGGTAAAAACTTTTTAAAAATTCAGCCAGCTGGCGAACGTAGAGCTCAAACTACCAACTTTCCAATCAGCAGGTGACATGCTTTCACCCCTGAGCTACAGTGTGGCTCAACAGCACCTGTCATCCCCTTCTAGTACTATCCAGGGCTGGCCCTGCTTAGCTTCTGAGGTCAGAGGAGATCAGACATGATCAGGTGCAATTTGCTAGTACTTGCAAATGTTAAATACTCCATCCATTTTCTTCCAGTTATCTGGGGCCAGATCATGGGGACAGCAGCCTAAGCAGAGAAGTCCAGCCCTCTCTCTCTTTCTCTCTCCAGGCACCTCGTTGAGTTCATCCTGGGGACCACAGAAGTGTTCCCTGGCCCGCCATGTCATGTTCCTGGGTTCATGACCCAGCATTTTCAGTTTTGGCTCACCCCTACCCACTTTGGTACAGAACACTCACACTCGGTAGTGGCTGGTTGGAAGCTTGGGACAATTCAATTCAATTCAATTTTATTTATATAGCGCCAAATCACAACAGTCACTTGAAGGCACTTTATACTGTAAAGACCCTACAAGAATTACAGAGAAAACCCAACAGCCAAAACGACCCCCTATGATCAAGCACTTGGTGACAGCGGGAAGGAAAAACTCCCTTTTAACAGGAAGAAACCTCCAGCAGAACCAGGCTCAGGAAGGGGCAGTCATCTGCTGTGACCGGTTGGGGCCGTGGAAGAGAGACAGAACACAAATGACATTGTCTCTCCTCTTCAGCGTTGTCCAACTAGCCTCCTAAGTAGGGTGTGACCGTCGATCGGCACCACACCAACCCCAACCAGGCACAGACACACCTGAACACATACAGACACGCCCCTGCAAACATAACATCCCCGTCACCAAGAATTAAGCACCATGTTTAATTCCCACTCCAATACAAGGCGTCTGTTTTTGTTTCTTTTTTTTTTGTGGCAATTCTGCAGGTTAAAATCCTGCAAAAGCAGAGACCAACTCATTAACCTTTGGTTCGAGTTGCGCATGTGAGAAAGGAACACTAATGGGTTGTGATCAGTGAAAACCTGAACCAGTGTAAACCTCAAAATGCTGTAGCCTAAGTATTACAGCAGGCATTTCCTTCTTGCTGATGTTTGTTAAACTTTTTAGAGAAGTAGCAGACAGGATGATCTACACTGCATTGGTCTCCCTGGACCCACACACAGGCATGAACCTCCAGTTTAAAGGGAAGCTAGCGATATGGACCAGCAAACTGTGCCGTAAGCTAGATCTTGATATTAGCAGCAACATCAAGACCATTTCATCGGTCTGAAAAGTCCTGATAACTCTTTTCTTATCATAGCGAATCTTCATCTTGGCTTGAGTGTGAGCTAAGTTTTCCTGTGCTAACTGGCAGGCATGATGAAGTCTCTCCCGAAAGTTACTAGCATTGTCCAACACATTGGGCTTGTGGAGTCTCTAACAACCACTTTTCTTTGAGCCGCAGTGGTCCAAATACCATGTGACTGAACACAAGATCTGCGGGGCTAAATCTGAGTGGTTTCTCTCACGGCAAACAATAGTAAGGGCAAGCCTTGATCCAAATCCCTACCAGTGTCAAAACAGAATTTTTGCAGCATCGTTTTAAGAGTTTGATGGAACATCTCCAAAGCACCCTGGGACTCTGGATGATACAGTATGGACTGGAGGTCACATGAACCTGCACCTGTCTTGATCCATTTGAAAAACGTAGAGAAGAATGTAGTAAGGGTCTTCACAACCGTTTTTGCTCTCAATGTTTGTAGGGGAAATGCCTCAGGAAATCTGGTGGTGACGCACATTACCGTAGTATATACTGATGACTGACTTTTATTTTCATCAGTGATGCGGCACAATCTAGTATCACCCTCTCAAAGGGTTCCCCTATCACTGGAATAGGGTGTAAAGAAACTAGTGGAACAACCTGATTTGGTTTACCCACCACCTGACATGTGTGAGCCAAGCAGCAATATTTCAGCATGTCTGATTTTAAACCAGGCCAAAAGAACTGTGCAACGATACCAAGATGCCCGGCCCTACCAGAATCATGAGCTAAACTGAGTACCTGCAACCTATAGGGTCACGGTACCACCATTTGTGTAACACTGTGCTGACCATTTGGATCGGGGGACCAGGACTCCATCCTGTATAAAGAAACAGACTCTTCTAAAGAAGCACCTCTCTTCATGGGGGTTGCAGCAGAGGTGATATATGGTAAATGGACTAGTCCTTATACAGTAGAGTGCTTTTGTACTGTTCTGAGCACTCAAAGCACTTATACAATGTTTACATTTATTCTAGCACTTTTCCTCTCCAGTTCTGGACACATAACCTTTAGTGATGAACTGTTCAAAACCGGTTTCCACCCTACTATCAGGTTTTTGATCATAAGCTGAGACGATCTCCACAGACACAGGGGGCTTCTAACCGTCTAATCATTGGGCACCTGACAATTAAGTGCCCTGTTTCATGACAGTAATAGTTATCATCACCCGCGTTCCTGCTATTTCGGCCAGGCACCAGCAGTTTGACTTTCTTCTCCTGAACAAGTTTTGCACCACAAGAAACAGCAGCAGAAAATAGTTTTATGAATTAACGTGAACTCATCAGCTAAGACTGCTGCTTTGGTGAGCAGCACAACCTTCACCTTTCAGGTAAACCACTACTTGTCCTGGCAAGCACTTCTTAAATTCCCCCAACAGAGTAAGCTCTATATTCTTCAAAATCCGTCACCTTACTAGCCTGACACCAGTTGCTCAAACAAGCGGTTCTTCTTACAAACAAACTCCACAAATGTCTGGCTGTCAGACTTCACACAACTCCTAAATATCTGTCATACGCCTCTGGAACAAGCTCATAGAACTGTCACACAGTCTTTTTAATGATACCTTCGACAGACAGAGTAGTACACACTATTTGTGCTTTGCCAACAAGTTTGCACTGCAACAGCAGTGCCCAACACTCCCCAGGCCAACTCAGTGCATCCACTATACATTCAGAAACACTGAAGTAAGAGTCAACCTCAGCTTCATGAAATGAGGGAACTAGTTTTATGTGTCTGGCGATGTCAAATCAGCAGGAGTGGTGAAACATGGGCTTGGGTGAAGAGAGACAGGAGAAGAAGCAGTAGTTGGCCCTCTCCGCTCAACCTCCAGCGTTCTGATGCGAAGGTGCATCACAGATCCTCCGTGGACATCCCAGAATGAGGGTCACCACCCACACCTGACTCCAACCCAGCTGTGGGCACACCAGCAGCCCCCAGGTGAACAAGTTAAACACAGCTAAAATGATGCTTTCCTCCATGTTGAAAGTGGTTGCAGACTGCAGCTTGCAGCATACTCTCCTCTCATTGGTCAGTAAATGAAACCCTCGCTGACTGAACTTGATTTAGTTTTAAAAAATGTGGCTAGTCTGCGACAGACCTATAAATCACAACTTGTTTTCCTAAAAAAGGCAGTTTAAATAATATAAAATCATAAAGATGGCAAGTAATTTATAAGATTATAATTTTGCTCCTGCTCTTGACGGAGGTGAATGCCTTCCCTATCTTCCCTGCTTTGTTGCTTGCAGTAAGAGCCACCTTTCTTCCAAACTAGAAATTAGTCATGGATTTGGCCAACTGGGCTCTCAACGCCACTGACCGAATTTTCCCTACAATGAGATTGGGGAAAGGAGAGTCCGCTTGTCCGGTTAGATCTGGTCGGATATGTTGTTGACTCCTGGGGTGTGTGGAAAATTACGTGTCTTGCTGCTCTATCCGTTGAGGACATGGAAGACATATACGTATTAGTCTTTTTGGTAACAGGATTTCTTCTGATTAGACTTGGAGGATACCTGATTTGACAGGAAACTAAGAAAGTCTGGAGAGCCATTCGGTCCTTGGCAAGGCTGCCTGACCTGACTGTCTGGCTGTGCAGAGCCATACAAACTCAGACTCAGTATCTGAACAGCGAGCTGGACGCTTGCGCTCCGGCTGCGACCGTGCTCGCAGGTGAGAGGGAGTAAATCTTGGAGACGAGTACGTGTCTGCATGCAGATGAACGGAACCAAGCAATTCAGACAACTGGATTCATTGAACTTGAAGGCTGTCAGAGAAATAGTTGACAGTGGGCAGACCATCATACTATGATTATTAGCGTACACTAAACAGTTGTTTGAGTGAATGGTGGGTCATTGTTTAAAGGCTTAAGGAGTCTGACACACAGCCTTTTTGTTTTTAACAAACAGTTAAAAGCATTTCTTCTTTGGGTAAAAAGGCATTTGTCTCTGACAAGCAGCATTTTATTAAGGAGTCGTACAGTTGTTTTTGGTAAAACGAATAGTCATTGTTTAGGGCTCATGGCAGGTTGCCTTGGAGTCAATTAAAAACATACAGCATAAAGGCCAGATGCTGCTTTTGACCAAAGGGCCAAAAAGAAGTGCTGTTTTAAAACAAGTGCTGTGGGTCTCGGCTGGTTAGGATACGCTGGGGGGAGCCTTCCTGCGTCGCCGATGGGGGGTGGGTATTGTTTAAAAGGACAACAGTGTGTTTGCCGCACAATTAAACATCAAAATTAAAACAGTAATAGATTAGGAAACATATACTTGCATCAGCCTTTCTTACTAGCTAGGATTGTGCTGGATAAAGTGTTTATAATCAGTATGCGTTGGTCAAGCCTAAGAAACAGAGATGCTTGGTGCTGTGTCAGGTTGTCTGAAAGAAGGTGTAACTCTCTCTCCAGTCCTGACCTCGGTGGAAGGAGCACAGGATTCTGGGAGAGAGCAACAGGCTGGAAAAAACAATCATTTCAAACATGTTTCAGTCTGCTTGCTTCTCTAAGAGGTTAAACAGTTAATGAGTGCATGGCAGCAAAGGAATGCACCTTAACCTTGAACACTGTGTTTGATGACGTGAACTGAAGTGCAGTGTTATCACTGTGAGAAGCTGCAGAGGCGCCTCTTCTTTGTCTTGTATACTGTTTGAAATGGCTCTAGACACTGCCCCAGCAAGCCTTCTGTTTGATGTCCACTGAAATATAAAAGCTCCCGTGCATGTAAATAAATCTTTCATGATTTGTTCCAAGTGCTGTGTGTTTCCTGGACTTTAGATCAGCGTAACACTAAATCCATACTCCTCGGCCTGCCCGTATCAGCTAACATGTAAAAATAATCTGTTCCCATCCCCATTCTGTGTTGGCGTGTTTGTTTTACATGCGACTGTGGAGGGTGACCTCCCTGGAGCGGACTTGTCACCTGTGGGAGATCACCTAATCAGCGCACCTGTCTCAGATGATGGTTCATCAGCAGTGAACTGTTTAGGACAGGAGAAGTGCCTCAGTCACCGCCAGATCGTTGCATCCGAAAGGTGCAGTGTTCAGGCGACGCCTGTGATGTCTATGCTTATTCTCAGCTCCAATCATTGTTTTTGTGCAGACCCAGCATGTCCCAGTAAAATGCTCGAGCAAAGGAGACCCGTTGGTGTTTTTGTGTGTGAGGTGAGGTGGTTTGGGCATCTGATCAGGACATGATGGCGAGATTACATTCATCAGCTGACCTGGGAACACCTCAGTGTTCCCCCAGATAAGCTGGAGGAGGTAGCTAGGAAGAGAGTTGTCTGGGCTTCTCTGTTTAGACTACCAGCCATGAATAAATGTAAGAAAGTTCAAAAAAAAATTCTCCACCATTTTTCTGGTGAAAACTTCCATGTCATAAAATATCTGTTATTACATGAGCAAAAGCATGTGCAATTACAAACATTTTTGTGTCATTATGCACTAAACGCATCCGATTTTACATGTGTATTTACATTGACAAACTAGAACTTAACAGTTTTATCTTTAAAATAAACATGACATATTCATGAAATCATGTTACACTTAGTTTTAGTTCTTTTGTGTGGAAAATTTATGGATTTAATAATCATGATCATTCACAGGTCCTTTTTTCATTCAATTCATTGTCTATTTTTGTGATTTTATTGATATTTCACATATTTTCAAAATAAGAGGAAAGTAAAATTTATAGTGGCATGGTGGTTAGCACTGCTGCCTCACAGAGAATGACCTCTGGAAGGTCTGGGTTCGATTCCAGCTTGGCCAAGGCCTCCCTCTGTGTGGAGTTTGCATGTTCTCCCCGTGTCTGCCTGGTTTCCTCCCACAGCCCAAAGACATGCACTTACTGGGATTAGGTTAACTGGTCACTCTAAACCCTGCCTCTCACCCTATGATAGCTGGGATAGGCTCCAGCCCCCCCGGGATCCTGAACAGGATAAGCAGAAGAGAATGGATGTGTCTCATTCGTCCCAGCTGTCTCAACCTCCCCTAGTCACCCTCCAGTGTATATAGTGTCTCAGTTTCCCTACTCTCTACTCTACTCTACTCTCCTTTGTCAGTTTTCCTTTTTCCAGTGTTCCCTGTTCTATTAAGTACGCTAGTGCTATGTTTCTCTAGCTTTCAGTTTATCCCCTAGTGTTGTGTTTTTTAAGTTTGGATTCCTCAGTTCCCTTTTCATTTGCCTTTGATGGATTAAGCAAACCTCCAATCATTTATCCAGGCTTGGCATCAGTACTGTGAGTACACTGTCCCCCCTATTCCTGGTTTATGTAGCACACAAAGCCTCAGCGTCCTGAATTTGGCTCCTTATTCCTCCATGCTCCACACGGTCAGCTTGCACTGATCATAATACAAACATAGCACTTCTGCTTCATTAGTTTTCTTCTCAAAGTAACCCTCTAGCTTACCTGCATAGATGAGTTTCTGTCCCACTGAAGGAAATGTATCTTTACCTCTGTCTTCTTCTATTTTCTCCTTCAGGGCTTTCACCTGTCAAACATAACCAGAATTATTAGGTGGAATCAACCAACTTACTATCCTTTATCTGAGAACTGACACATCCGTCTGTTATTCAAACATGAAGTTACTTTTGATTATCGTGGTTCCATTGTTGTAGCAAGAGTTAGATTTTTTCTACTTAGTTTGTATTATTCCTTTTGTAATTCCACATATCTTATTCTGCCACAACACTAAGACCACCTGTCCATTACCGGTAAACACCGGTCATCGTTGAAGGGTTCTGAAAGTGAACAGCTCATGCTTTTAGTCTTGGATGGTGCAACATGGGACATCAACCATGCTCTTCCAGTACATACCACAGATGCTTAATGGGATTGACACCTGGGTAATTTGGAGACCAATTAAACACCCTAACTCAGGGTTCGTACACCTTTTCCAGGATCAAATTCAAACACTTTTTAAGCACTTTCAAGGTCAATTTTCAAGATTTTCCAGCACATTAAGGGGTCATTCACAATTATTAGCATCAAAGTGTACAAAGAGTACTCTTTTTCACACCACCCTCCCCAAAAGTGTACAAAGAAAATGTTGGTCATGTCTGGCAGATGTTGATGGCAGTGTTCCATTAACACAGTTCTGACTGACATTTCCTAACTATTTGAAAAGGGTATGTTGGATATTAACCCCCTCACTACGGCGTTCAGTTTGTATGCTTTGGAAAATGTTGATAATTGTGAATGATATTGTGCCATAAGTCATATATCGAGATCTGTACTGTAAATCCTCACTCAAACTTTTCCATCATCTCCAGGATCCTGACATTTTCGTCAGTGAGTTTTTCCAACACGACCAATTATCGATCATTGGTCAGTGTGTTCTGCATTGTTATAATTAACATTATAACAACAGATCAAAATGAAAACTTTTCACAAGTGTAGCCCCACCGACACGTCTAGATACAATCAACCTACAGTCTTGAACATAAACATTAGTATCAATAGGACACACGAATCTCACACAGACGACTCACGTTAACCAGAAAAGGTTAAAATGATTAAATGACGAATGAATAAACTACAACTAGAAGTTATAATGTTATGTATCTGTCCTGTTGTAATTTTTTTTATGATATGGTATGTCCCTACATTCCTTACCATGTGACAGGACTTTGAATGTCTCGAGACATCTGACCTTTGTTATTGTATTTAAACAGGTGTGTGACTCCACCCACTTCAGTCTGAAGAAGGGCATGCTGTCCTGAAACATCACTGTGATTTAACTTCGTTATGGATTAAATACATTTTTTCCAGGAGTCTAGTTTGGTATGCGGACCTCTCTTTTTTGCCTCAATGAATTTTATGGATCCAGCATCCAAGATGTATCAGGTTTGGATGTGTGTGTCCTTTTTTGCTCAACTAAAAGAGAGAGAAAACACTTGTGCATTGTTTTCCAACCACATTAAGAATCTGTGCCTAGAGTTTGGTGGAAAGGGGGATTGTGGTGTGGGGTTGTTTCCCCAGAGTTGGGCTTGGCCCAATAGTTCCAGTGAAAGGAACTCTTAATGCTTCAGCACACCAGGACATTTTGGACAATTTCACGTGGAACAGTTTAGGGATGGGCCATTCCTGTTCCAACATAACTATGCACCTGTGAACAAACCAAGGTCCATAAAGACATGGATGAAGTTGACTGGTCTGCACAGAGTTCTGACCCCAACCCCATAGAACACCTTTGGGATAAATTAAAGCAGAGACTGCAAGCCAGGCCTTCTCATCCAACATCAACCTGACCTCACAAATGCACTTTGTAAGAATGATCAAAAATCCTCCTAAACACACTCCTAAACCTTAGTTCGCATTTACGAGTTGAATTTACTCACGAGTAATAAATACCTGCACTCGCGGAATGACATTTGCACGGATTGTTTTCAAGGATTTCCAGTAGCTGTACATTCACTTTAACACAAAAAGGATTACCTGCTGTGGCTCAGGAGGTAGAGCAGGTCATCTGCTAATTGGAAGGTTGGTAGTTTGATTCTTGGCTGCTCCAGTCTGTATGCTAAAGTATTATTGGGCAAGATACTAAAATCCAAGTTGCTCTCTGGTGCAACCATTGGTTATGTGAATGTTAGATAGAAAGCACTTTGATATACAAAAAAAGTCCTTGTGTGAATGTGTAAAAATGTGTTATATGAAGCACTTTGAGTGCTCAACTAGAGTAGAAAAGCACTATGTAAGAACTAGTCGATTTACCATTACTGTTATACAGAGCAGTGGCCTCCAGCTCGCAGTGGAACAGCGACTCTAATGTAAGTTAGCAACTCTAAGTCTGAGGCCATGGCCCTCAGCCGGAAAAGGGTGGAGCGCCCTCTCCGGCTCAGGGACGAGTTGCTACCCCAAGTGGAGGAGTTCAAGTATCTTGAGATCTTGTTCATGAGTGACGGGAGAAGGGAACGAGAGATCGACAGACAGATTGGTGCTGCGTCTGCAGTGGTGAAGAGGTGGTTCGGGCATCTGATCAGGATGCCTCCTGGGCGCCTTTTGGGTGAAGTGTTCCAGGCATGTCCTACCGGGAGGCGGCCCCGGGGCAGACCCAGGACACGCTGGAGAGATTATATACTGTGCTGTAACTTATCGCTATTAAAAAAACATCTGCTTTCAAGGAGAAAAATTAAACCAGCAGAATTCTCTTTATTTCTACTGCTCAATTATGTAAAAAAAAAATCTGAATCCATATTATTTTTGTCAATTTTGAAATCACAAACCGCCTCTGTGAATTGCCACCTTATTGTAGTGGAGAGCTTTGTGCACCCTGGTGATCCCAGGGGCTGTGTTGTACAGGAGCTTTTGCCCCCTGGTAGGGCCTCCTAAGGCAAATTGGTCGTGGATGAGGGACCAGACAAAGGGAGATTCCAACGACCCTTACGGAAGCAAACGATTCAGGTGACTCAAGGCTCTCATGACTCTGTAGACCAGTGGTCACCAACCTTTTTGAGCCTAAGATCCTTGAACTTCACCCTGAACAAGGCGAGATCTACTTGGTGACGCACTGAACAAAATGAATGAATTAATTAAAAATTATTTCCACCTGTAGCCTTTTTTTATGTAGTGATATGAGTTAACATATACACTTGTGTTTGACTAACGTAAAAATTAATTCAGCCTCCCATTCTGGATGAAAATGGTCTGTTTTTGACAGCCTGCTGTCTTGCAAAGCTGCATCTTTGCGCTTTATTCAACTGCTCTTTTGCAGTGTAGACAGACAGGAGAGTGGGAGGATAGATGGGGGAAGACACGCAGTAAATGACAACTATATGTCGGGACTTGAACCTGCACCATCTGCACTGCCACGTGGCATATGTGGTCACCCGCTCTACGGGTCGGAATGAGTTTACCATTGCAGGGGACACATATCAGAAACCTGACAGATCCGAAAATACTGAGCAAATCATGGAAAAAATCTATTTGATCTTTTACTACTTTTTCAAATGTTTCTTGGAAAAACAGTGCTGTGTACACCTATATTACTGCATGTATAATTTACATATGTATATGTTTTATAATTTTAAGATGTGGGCAAACCACCAAACAAAATGGCTTGAGTCTTGTATCAAGTCATAATGACGATGTCACTCCAGGGCTGTACTTTATCAGGTCGCTGCACTGAATATCTCAGTAGCACAAAACTAAGTGCAAAGTTTGAGGTTTGAGGTTTTATTGTCCAAAAACATACTGGTCATACTGGAGTTAAAGATTTCAACATCAAGGAGTTTTTTTCCTCCGTGGTGTAATTTTTGGGTGGAACAAACGCTCCTGTCTCCAATATGGGACGTCCCCCTCTCCCCCCAGTTCTGACACCCAAGCTGTACGCAGATGATGCATTTAATTTTCCTGATATTTTCGGGATCTACTGGTAAAGTCTCAAAGATCTACTAGTCGATCGCAATCGACGGGTTGACGACCCCTGCTGTAGACTCATGTCATTCAGGCTGGTCTGCAGAGGCCAAGACTGCTAAACAGGTCTCACTGTTGAATCCAGGGACTGACACTAAGGCTGAGGCCTGGCCATCCTCATCCTTGGAACTGATATGGGTGCAGCAACAGGCTGAGCCCTTGCCATCCCCCACCCCAAGAACAGGCACAGGTGCAGGGACAAGCTGGGAGTGTGGTGCACCAGCGAAAGGTGTCTCGCTTCCTCTGGGAAGGGGAAGCCAGTGAAGCTTGAGCTGTGGCTGCCTCCAAGTGGCCAGGAAGCAGTGTCAAGATGCAAGAACTGAGGGGTGCACAGACTGTATATCCCAGAAATCTGGAGAATGACTCCAGGGGAGTGAGATGCTAGGCTGTTGAATAATCCGTCCACCATTGAGAGCCCCTCTTCCTAGTATGGGAAGGAGACAGTGGAGGATAAAGGCTGGGGAGCAGGGAGACTGCTGGCGAAGCGATAAATCCACCCCCCCTCACTTCGAGAGCTAGGCAGAGGAAAGGGAGCAGTCTAGCCGAGCTGTTGTCACGGCAAGGCTTGAGTATGATGTCCCTCCCACCAACCAGAACCTCCCTCGGACAGGTGAGTTCCAAGAAAAGGTGTCTAGTCCTGCAAACCAAGCCATGGCTTATTCTTTTCCAATGCTCTCAAGTAGGTACTAAAAGCCTGCTGCTGCTTATACTAGATTGAGTCTGCAGGATCCATCGTCTGGTTGCGTCCATCTGTCATAGTTGGGCAGTGTGGTAGGCAGAATGGATCCAAACGCAGGACATCAGAGACTAAATGTAAATTGGAAACTAAGCTTCATTGCTGTTAAACTGCAAAAATAACACAAAGCACATGCAGAGCTAGACTGGCACAAACTGGAGACAGAACTGAGGAACATACACTCATGAGGGAATAAAGGAGGACACAACAAGGAACTGAAGAAAACTGAGGGAGTAAATACACACAAAGATAATTAGGGACAGAAACCAGGGTACACAGCTGAAACCAATCAGGGAAAACCACAGAGGAAGCAAAACAGAACACGAAACATGAGACAAAAGATTAGCAAACCCAAACAGAAAGTAAGAGAACATGGGAGACAGAAACACAGACTTGACTGGACATGGGAAACATAAGGAAGCTCAATAACTGAAACAAGGTATTTTATATAGGGCTGCTTGATTATGAAAAAATCAATCACAATTGTTTTGGTCAATATTGAAATCCCAATTATTTAACACGATTACTCATTGACTGTAAACACCCTAAAAGAACAGTGAAATCTAGTGCACTCCAATCACCTCTTGAAAATAAATAAATACCAGAGCGGGTAAAATAAAATACAGAATACATAAATAAAATCTGAACAATATATAAATAAACAGAAAGGTAATACCGACTAATAATACTAACAAGAAACAGAACCAAATTATTTAGACAAAATAAATGTGTTCACATTTTAGCACACTGCCACAACATACTGAAAGATCCTGTACACGTATGCATACCTTTGATAACTTAATGCATATTTCTTTTAATTTTTTTGAAATGAAATGAATGAAAACACATTTTGAGTAAACTGAGAATGAAATCTAAGCAAATACTTCACGTGGAGCATTAGGATGGGCTCATTGTTGAAGTGGCTGCACCTTAATGCCAGGGCAGCTTCTACTTTTGACAGTGTGTAGACCAAAACTGAAATCAAAAAAGCTTTAAAAGTCGACCAAACACATCCAAACTTTGACAGCGGAGGTAAAAATGAACCTGACTCAGCCCAGTAACAGATGAAAAAACGATGTGGTTTTCACAATAACACAGCAGCCTTTTCTCGATAGATTTAATTTGGCAAATCTGTTTTGCATTGCACTAAATTATTAATCATCTGAAACAGCCTCGAGCATATTAGCCCAGAGGGAAGGTAGTACTTGGTGAAGCACTCTTCATTGCAGTCACCAGTTGCAGTCCAACAATCTCAGTATTTTGAACAAGGGAAGAAAAAACTAAGTACAGACACCATTTTGACGAGCAGCCTTTGATCTGAGGACTGAGCCACTGCTGAAGCCCTTTAAGGAACAAGTGTACAGAATACAACCGTGTTAAATACACCATTTATTTTTCTTTACCATTAATCTCATGGTATACAGGAGCTTATATTTGTTATGCTTGCATAACCAAAGATAAGTGACCAAAAACTGGCCCATGTAGGAACAAAAGGAAACACCAAAACAATCATCTCGCTTTGCTCATGAAAAAGCTGCCATTAAAACTATATCATCTTTAATAATTAAACGTACATCTAATGACTTAGAGCAGTTTAAATGTTACTTGTACGGCCAGTGACTGTTAGTCATTGTAATTCACGTGGTATAACACTTAAAGAAACTATTATTAATTTAACACGCGTCATTTAAAGAAACGGGTTTGTATGTGAACATTTTTAACCTAACAATTATTCAGCGGTCAGCCTTCCCACTGCTACATTTGTGCACAGGCTTAAAATACTGCACAGTCATTCATGGTGTGATACTGAAGCGACTCCAACATTGTCAAGCGAAATAAAACAACAAACATTTCCGGTTTGTTTTTTCAGTGTAACTCCTCCATGCTGCTTATTCGCTGTTTTACATCACTACGAAAGCCACTGTGTACCGGCAATATAGTCAACAGTTCCGCAAACATTTTTATACACTTTGTAAGACGTCCATACATCCACCGTCTTCCGCTTACCCACGTCAGGGTGGTGGTGGGCTGGAGCCTATACTTCGACCACGTTTTATAATTTTACTTTGGAGGAAAACATGCTCTATTCCTGTCTTTCCTGCGCTACATCGCCTCCTCTGAGCTGATACTGCTGAATTGATAACTTGTCTGGACGCATTTGGTCACATCGACCCACCGTTATTTTTTAAGGAAAGCGAAATAACTGCCGTGTGTACGGTCGAACATCCTGTGCCGTGGACGCGTCTCCACACCAGCTAAAATCCCCGCATGCCTCAGCCTAAACGCCAGCCCTCCCAGACCAACCATGTTTACTTCGGCCCCGTTAACTTCTACTCACCGTCCGTTCTGGGTCTATTTCGATTTTGAATGTCTGCTGTTGGAGTGTCTTCAGTGTTACAGTCAGCATCTTTCCTGGTAGTGTCATGGCCAGTTGGTTGCTCTTAAAACAGTGGACTCAGTAATAATTTCTCAACTGTAGCCGCTCTTTTTTAGAGTATTTTTCTGGCTCTGTACGTATGACTCAGCTGTCTCAGTGCCGCTGAGCAAGCTGGCCACCCACGCCATCTACCGCTGGAGCCACAGTACGACGTGCTGCTGAGTTAAGGTCCTGTCGGAAATAATCCCACTCTAAGCCAGACTTAGAGTGAATGTCCTCAAATTACTGCGTGCGCGTGAAAATCACAACATAGTTAAATGAATTAACCCTGTCGCTGCTTATAAACAAACTAGTGAATATTTTAAGGCTTTTACTGCACTGTCATAAAGAAAGTTAAATGATTTTCTTAAATTCTATGGTGTATGCTTGTCTTAATCACCACATCTAATATTGCTACAGTAACTGAATGACTGAATGACACAGGTGTAACATCTCTCACTTGGGCCTCAGATACAAGAAGAAAAAAGCATATAGTTTTGGCAGCACGGCTGTGTGGTGGTTAGCACCGTTGCCTTACAGCTAGAAGCACAGGGTTTGAATCCAGCTTGGCCCGGGCCTTTCTGTGTGGCGTTTGCATGTTCTCCCTGTGTTTGTGTAGGTTATCTCTGGGTACTCTGGATTCCTCCCACAGTCCAATCAGTTTCCAATGTTACATTCAAGTAGCCTGCAAATCTGGATAGGAGCAGTTTTACTTTGAAACCAAATTTAAGCATGAAAAGAGGCTTTCAGTGTCAAAGCCACACAGCGGATGGCCTCAAATGCAGGACTCCCAAGTAAAAGTTCAAAATAGTTTTATTTACAGAGTCCAAAATATTAGAAACAGTTCAAACGTACCAAGCATCCTGAGGTAAATCCAGTTCACAAGGCAGGCAACAGCATCCCAAGATCCTCCAGCGAGCTACTCTCTTTCAAAAGTCTCAGTTTTCCTGTGCAGAGGGGAAACAAATTCAGTACTCATAACAGGGTTCAAAGCAAACATTACTCAGAGGAAGCCTCACTGACAGCTAACAGGGCAACAATCCAGCGAATACTGAAGATTCACCAACACCTTAAGTAGGCATAAGGAAAAACACGCTGTACGAGCTAAGCCGCCTAAGATGTTTAGCAGATGCATCTATGGCAGGTTTCTAGCCAGTGGTTGATCGCCCGGCACTGCACCCTGCTGAGAATTTCACCTGTTCACCTGGAACTGTTCTATCACTGCAATTAGCGAGCAGGCACACACCATACATACACATGGATCAATCAGATTCAGATTCCTTCATGGACTCATGGGACCAACCATCATCACAGAATATTACATACATGATATTATCCAACTGTTCACTGTCACTGAGGTCGTAGATTTTGTTCTGGCTGGAACCCTGTATGGTATGAATTTGAACATGCTAGGTCAGCTCATTCTTGAGTTGTCATGTTCTCAAGCTTTTCAAAACACTTGACTTCGAGCTTCTAATCTTGACAGTTTGGGCAAAATTGTAATCAGGGGATCTAAGAGTCACTGGCCATCTTTCGTGCCAATCTGGTATGAATTGGACTGGTAACACATAAACCAATTACTGAAAAACAGGAAAAGTTGAGAGAAGTCGAGAGAAGCTTCACTTTATTCACTGAAACTCTAAACTGTACAGACTTTTTCCTAATTGCAGTCTCAGTATCTCTCTCTCTTTCACACACACACACACACGGACAAACAAACCTTTCTCCAATTTAAAGGTTTCAAAAAAAGGCGCAACATCTTCCATCCTCACCCATCCTACACCTGAATAAAAGGTTATTCTATGAAAGGCTAGAATCCCGAGGGCCTCAGCTGATTTTCTGTCAGTCGAAAATGAGAAGGAACACACACACACACACACACACACACACACACATACACACACACACCAGTAATTGGTCTCACTCCTTTACAACTCGTCCTTTGGTACGACATCAGCAGCCTCGTCTGTCTTATCATTCTCTCCCTCCTCCTCATTGTCACCTTCAGTGTCTTTCTTCTTTGTCTGCTCCTCCTTCTCCATCCGTTTCCTTTCCTTGTCCTCCTGTTCATCCTTCATCTTCTTCTCTGGTCCTCAGGCAGGCAGAGAACACAGGCTCTGTGGATGTCTGGAACAGGTTTCTGGTGTTTAGACTGACAGCCGAACTGACAAATTCCCAAAAACAGAAGAAACCAATTTTTATTAATAGAAATTGATTCTTCAATAAGTGAGCACTGAACTGTCAACATTGTCTCTTCCTCAAAATCTCTCTGTTTTGTTACTTGCTAAACATTCAATTCTATTTAATTCAGTCTTATTTATACAGCACCAAGTCACAACAAACAGTCACCTCAAGGTGCTTTTTATTATAAGTATTACAGTAATTCCAGAGAAAACACAATAGTCAAAACGACCCCCTATGAGCAAGCACTTGGCGACAGTGGGAAGGAAAAACACAGTGTCTACGTTTGTTGACTGAGAACTGTAAGAAAACCTGAGGTGCACAAACACGGATACTTCTTCCTCTTCTTCCAAACAGGTCTAATTAACTCCATGATGGTGAAAATGTAATGTCTATTTATTGTTATAATCAGTTTAGGCTTGTTTATTCAGGCTGAGGTTTTTAAATTGAACATCTTTTCCTTCTGGGCTGTAAAAAAAAAAAATTTATGTTTATTATCCTCTTTATATAATACTTCTAAACAATTCTACCTCTGTGGTTCCACAGATCTCCTCCCCCAACTCCTCTTCTTCTGTGACATCATCAATAATCAAAAGGTTGTCAGATTTAACCTTTAAACAAAGAAACCAAATACAGTAACATTACAAACACAGGAAATACAGTTGAACAATTTTGTCTTGAATCAGCTGAACTGCAATATAGTTTCATTTTTACACAGATGAAACAGTTCTGTATTTACAACAATTCTTTATGTGGGAGTAATTTAGTATAATTACCTGCCACAGATCCAGGCCCTGGACTCCAATGTTGCCACATTTATAAATAGCAGCATCATGAGTGTGCTGTGGGATGTTTATCTCAGGGTGGACCCATGCTCTCTTGTAGTCAGGGTTTAGATAGATAGATAGATAGATAGATAGATAGATAGATAGATAGATAGATAGATAGATAGATAGATAGATACTTTATTATAAATAAAATTATTTTAAATTACAGTTTCAGAACACCCATCATAACACAAACACGGGGGACAGATGTCTGTGGTCATGCTGCCGGGCCAGCACTACCGTTGAACTCACATGAAAATTACTCACTTTTTGTGTGAACAACCAGTAATGCAACTTATACTTTATACTCTGGATTGGGGATTGATCATGGGGGGCTCCTGTTATGCCCCTGAAGGGGAGAAATAATCACAAAAGTGACGAGCTGATGTTTTCTCACTCAGAACTTTGACTCGAATGAGGAGCATCACAGTTTCCCCTGGCTCTCTACAGTACGCATAATGATGGTTAAACAATGATGTTTTTTGACTTAAAATACACCAAGTAAACATAATCAAGAGGCATTTTTATAAAATCGTATTTATTTTGTTATTTTGTGTTAACGTTGCCATTTGGCAACACCGTACGATAGTGGAAATGAATGAAAACTAGAGAGCTTTTTGGATTTTTTCAATTGATTTGAGTGTCTTCATGCTGCCGCCTTTGCCTTACTGCTTGTGGAAACTCATAAAGCAGTTCCTCTCAGCTGTGAGACACAGGCGGGTCTCACACATCGCGCACTGCACTCTGACAACACCTGTACAGCCTGGGTATTTGCACCGGCCCCTTTTTGCCAGGACAGCAGGCCAGTGATCAGTTTTGTCCCAATGCACAGCTGCTGGTGGAACTGGTGCAGTGGTAACACTGCTCCTCTTCCCAGCCAGGTCGTCCTCAACCCTTCCTGAGAGGGTCTCCCCCTTTGCTTCTTCTGCTCCATGCAAAGGCAGCTTGCAACAATTTAATGCAACATATAAATAGTTGCACTTTCTCCTACAGTGAACTGCAACTGCACTTTCGGCCCCACTCCCCCCCCCCCCCCCCCCCCCCCCACACACAAACACCCCCCTTTA
>VOQJ01004885.1:2715-25939 GCA_015052665.1 Apistogramma diplotaenia
AGCTGAAGAAAAAAAAAAAAAATAGAAAAGAAATAAGACAGAGCAGGACCAAAAACAAAAGCAGCCAGAGATATAAAGTGATACTGTTTTGCTAAAATCATTTCCTCCTTTTTTTTAAAAAAAAAAAAAAAATGAAGGTCAGCTAGCGGTTAGCAAAATGAGCTCGTTCCAGTTAGATCAAAGAACCACAGATTTTCCTTCAAATTCATATTCGATTGAATGTCACTCAGCACGCGCACGCTTATCAGTGCTTGTTGTTTTTGAGACACAAATGTTTTGTAAGTTGAGGACCACACTAACGTGAGAACTGCACAAGCCGCAGTTGGATTTTTGTGCTGGTGCTTTGAATGCGGGTTTAAACGTGATGTTTCTGTTCACGTGTGCATGCGTGCGTGTATTTGTGTGTTATGAAAGAGTGAAACAGAGAGGAGAGGCACTTGTTCAAAACAAGACACAGTTCAACAGTTCATAGCCTTTTCTTGCTTCCCTTCAACGTAATCAATCTCTTATTCTCCCGCTGCCATTAAACGCTATATTTCAGTCTTCAGCATGATGAAAATCTGAAAAATTATAGGTCAGCCTATGTAGTAATAAAAAAAACACATTCTTATTGCAGTGTTAATTATATACACCTCTATAAAGTCTCCAAATCAAACAATTAAGCCCACTTAATCAAATTAGAATACAAAATATTTTGAGCATTAATTGAATTTATAACAAGGTGCATATGCAATGGAAACTTCAATAAAAACCTTGGCGGGTGCGTGTGTGCGTGTGTACACACATTCTGAATGCTCGTGGTAGCTCACTGACCCACACAGCGTGCTGTGTAACTCCTGTTCTGAGGGGCCACCCTTCTTCAGCCATTTGGTTATCCAGCTCACATCAAAGCTGATGGAAGGCTGGCCCATGGCCCAGCGCCATGACAGACTGGCGGGAAGCCCGGAACTCAAGCCCCTGGCTTGAGGCCTACAGGCCTGGGGCTGGAGGTTGACAGGGCCCAGCTATGAGGGCCTGATGAATGGGTTCTGGCACTCGCCTGTTGATGTGCGTGAGTTTGTGTGCATGCACACGCACAAAACTCGGGCTTTCGGGGGAAAGGTTTTGATTGGCTGCAGTGTCAGGCAGAATGAGCAGAGCAGCTTTAGGTCTTCTTACACCCAGAAAGTTGGTTCCCTGGAGTCTCACAGAAGCACAGACAAATGCAGAAATTTGCGCAAACACACACCACACAACAGCGCACATCACTGTGTGTGAAGTTCCCCTGAGCCCTTATCCTAGATGGAAGACATTATTCACTACTGACATAGTGAATAATCATGTGCCTTTGAATCCAGAGTGCTCATGTACTTTGACTTGAATTCATATAGTCTGACTTCAGTTTAGAGCTTGGAGACAGACCAGTTATCTCATTTATGGGGCATTCCTCAAATTTACTTGGAATCGGAATCCATTTTTTCCACAGCAGCACAAATGCCAAAAAAGAAGCTAATTTCACAGCAAACAAGATGAAAACGCAGCAGTTAAAGGCACAGAAAGCATGTTTGAACTCCAAATCTAAAATGCATGTGACATAGTACATTATCCGCCAAAGCACAGTGGGTTAAGGCATAAACCTGATGTGGCACTAATCCTATTCTCCTGTTGATTATTAATGTGTACATTTGTAATGCAAAGAAATATTACAATGACAATTCTGGACAGGAAGGAAAAGGACATAAGATTAAAAAGGAACACTTGAAATTGTGTCAGATTGGCTTCGGAGGTTAAAAAAAAGAATAACTATCTTGCAGACAGTAGAATAAGGAAATTCCTTCTGACTCAAAAGCTCAAATATACAACATGGAGAAAAAAATGTATTCAGCCCCGCAGCAAAACAGGAGAAATATCTGGTGCCAATATTTCCCTCACTGTCTCCCTTTTTTTCTCAGCCCCTCACTCTTATGCTTTATGTACTTCACTGTCACACAATTCTCCCCCTGGCTCTCCCAAACTTTCTTTTGGATATCAACAGAGAGATATATGGTTTCCTGTTTATACAGAAGATAGCCAGAAATGAAAGAGAGAACAGCGCTCTGTCCACAGACAATACATGGCATCGGTTTCAACTTGTCCTTCTCCAGGATGAAAGTCTTACACAAGTGTATGTCTTTCATAAGCCGCAGTATCAGGTGCTACAGTGTTAAAGCTGTCACTGTCTGTGTGTTTTTAGCGCTCTGATTCCCGTCCAGTCTCCAGTTTAGCTCTCAGCTCATCACTCGTCCTGTGGTTCCTAATGATTGTTGGAGCACTACTGTGTGCTCTCTGCCTAGGAAAACAAGCTAAGACTAACTAAGGCAGTGTGTTAACCTGATGTATAGCGCCGTCTGCCACCAGCCCCGCGGCTAGGTTAGTGAGACACAATTAAATTATAAAGGTATCCTGCTGTGCCACCTCTTTTTATGCTGCTTGGATGGGACCGCATTAGGTGGCAAGTGCCCAAAACATGCACGCTGAAAATTGTTTGAAACCTAACTAAACTCAAAAACCATACTGAATGGGAGCACCTAAAATATACCAGGTGTTACAGAACTGAGCTCGCTTCTGTACATTATGCTGGAATCTCAGACTGAAGACATCCTTTACAATCAATGTTTTTTTTTTGTTTTTTTTTTGCAAGGTACACTAATGAGGAGGGTGCATGTGAGGCAACAAATCCATAACTGCCTAGGAAAACTGTTTCCACTGCTATGTCCTGATCGTGCTGTTCCACTCCCTGTGTCTCTCTCCCATGGTGCACCAGTAAAACCAGTCACCCATCCCAGCAACAGTCCAGTGCAAGTCTGCAGACATGTTACAGACCCGCACAAATAACTCACTGTCTGCAGAAGATTTTTTTTTTCCTCCTCAAAGTCTGAAATGGAGTTGAGTGGAAGTTTATTTGGGAGTGTAGAGCATTTTTGGGTCTTGTCCCATTTCTATAATGTGTGGATAGTATTTCATTTCACTTTAATATTGGAGGAAAAGATACAAAAAAAATGTTACCTATGAAGAGAGCATTAGGTAGCCATGGAAAAGATGACACAAGCGGTATGTGTAGTATATACCAACATTTTTGCATTGCTCTGTGTGTGAGCACAAATGTCTTTTATTTGTGTGTGTTTGTGTGCGTGTGCATGTGTGTTTAGCCTATGCATGTATATTTGTGTGAAAGTGAACATTCATGAATGTGTATGTTGGATCAGGCTGTTGAAGCTCTCTGTACACTGGCCTCTATAAGGTGCAGGTGTTTTCAGTCAGACCGTGGTTCCTAAGTCCTCACCCGAAGGGTTTTAAGAGACTGACATTCCTTTTAGACCTGTCCCTCTGCACTCTAGCTCGGGGGAGGCTGTGTATTAGCTTAACCTACTGCAGCCACCAGCTTACCGACTTCTTTTACTGTTTTGGCATGATTCTGCAGAACTTTATTTCTCAGCACAGCAAGCAGAGATGCACATTCTCCATGAATATAGCTACAATCGCCATCAAATACGTCTGCTGCCCCTGATGTAAAAGTCAGACAGCACGACATGCGATGTGTAATATTTCAGTCACATCATCTGCGGTTTTAATGTTATACTGAGAAAAGGAGTGATGACTGGAGAAATAGGTAAGGGAGGGTACAGAGACGGGAGGAGGACGTGATTGTTTTTTTGCATGATGGTAATATATGGCTGTTCCTCTGAGCACACTGGGCTTCAAGACATCACAAATCTCAGATACTAGCACACACACACGCTCAGAAGTAGCTACATAGACCTGACTTCCATCTTTAGTTTGGTGTGAGATGAGCCTATGATCCTGCTGGCATCCGCATAGTAGATGTATCCATAACATCTATGAAATGATGTGAAGGGGTGACAATGTCAATTTCGTCAAATGTCTGTCATTTTTTTGTGCTCATCTTTGCCTTTCTGCTGCTTGATGTGGCTCCGGTTCAGCTTACTTTGTGAAGAGAAGCAATGCTACACGATCAAACGAAAAAGGAGCATAAGACAGTAGCAGAAGCTTTCAGTGGTCTCCCAGAGTAACATGATCTCTCCTCAGGGGAGATCTTTGCCGCATCCTACAACTTGACTGTTTAAAACCCACAAACAGCAGCACAGATTACAGTGAGCAGTGTTGGCTTAAGCAAACTATCAGTTGGTCTATATGTCAAAGAATATGTAGAACAATACATTGAGGCTGACAGGGCAAAATCAAATTAAGCCACTCTGTAATGCTCCGATAAGCTTTAGTGCACTGCAGGTATACTTTTTGGAGGATATGCACACATCAGAGGAGGATTCAGAACTCTTGGGTGGCTCTCAGAAAGAATGACAAAAGTTGTTGGCATTCCTGTCTGAACTACTGTGCATTTAGCCTTCCTGGTTTTCTTTTATGAAACTCAAAGATATGAGTGTACTGTTAATGTCCATAGCAACAGATTTGCAGTGTAAGATTTAGGCTGAAGCATAAACCTGTCCATGGAGAAAACGTTTTGTAAAAAAAAAAACAAATTCTGGGAAACTCGGTCACGAAAGGGTCTTAAACCATATATCTGCTAAGATAAGAATTATCTTTCCACGGGTGTAGATCACACTTAAAGAACTCTGCATGTACTCTGTTTGCCTTACTAGTTCAGACATCCACTCCTGTGTCTAACAAATCAAGCTGTGTGAATGCCACGATACAGTGTGAGCGCAAGAACACAGAGCATATTCAGTGCTCACATTTGTTTTATTGATAGAGACCCGAGGTGAAAATTCCATATTTCTTTTATTACATGTCGAATTGCTAAGAATGTGAGCTAAAACATCCCATATGCAGGCGGCTTTCATTTCTTTTTATATAAAGTGTTTTTGATTTATGAGCCCACAATGTCTCTTTCCTGCATGAAATAAATTATGGAGGTGAATCCCCCCCCCCCCCCCAAAAAAAATGTTTGGGGGAGGGGGGGGGGTGAAAGGGAGACTGAGAATGAGACAGAGAGACAGCAAACCACAGGGAGTGCAGGGAGAAAAGCACTAAGGAAGTCCCCGAACCAAAGTCACACCATCTGCCAAGTTGAAGGTGCGTATCTGCCCTCCAGGTCTTTTTAACAAGGTATGAATATGTGGTTGAAAAAAAAAAGATAAAAGAGATCTGCTCAGCTGTTTAACAGCTTTACGGTTTATCTTTCCTGTGCTTAGCTGTGAGATTAATAGGGAAAGTGGGTATTCATTTAACATTTACAAAAATAAACTTTGGTGAATTTTATCTAGGAACATGGTTCATGTTTTGAAAACATTATAGTCTATGTGTTCAGCTGACACCCTCATCTGCACCGGCTGAGTACACCATTCAGTTTTGATTTTCTCTCACTGTGCCTATTGGAAACCATTATGTTTTAAGTGCTTTCGGATTTTAGGTTTGTATAAACATGTTTCTAAGAATATTTATACTTGATGTCGTGTCTTATTAATTCAAAAATGATGGCTCTATGTTCTGTGGGTCTGCAGAATCGTGTTAATATTAAGAACCGCTTTTGCTAATATTTCCTGTGACTAACCACATCAGGCAATGGGCGCCCACATACTCAACTTAGGAGTAAGAATTCAGGAGTGACCTAAAAACGATGGACCTACAATTTCAAAAGATTTGCGATTAACAACACATCGTCCACTATCTTCTTTCTGACTCTCATCGAGGTTTCTTATACTTGAGCTACAAACATTTTACAACTGAGTGGATCAGCGGCCTGAATAGGTGAGCATCTCTTCAGTTGTGTAACGATACTCTAATTTTAACATTAAGGATTTCTTAGAATGAATACCTCTATAGTGTAGTGGTTAACACATTTTCCTGCCATCTAAAGACCCCTGGTTTGTGTCCGGTGTAGCTGTATGAGATGCATTCGCCTGCCTCGATCGGTTTGCGCCCCACCAAGAGGTGGGAAGTAACAAAGGATAAATACTTTGTTACTGTACTTAAGTAGATTCTTGAGGGATCTGTACTTTACTTAAGTGTTTATTTTTCTGACTACTTTTCATATTTTTTTACTTAGCATATTTTTTATGCTAATATTGGTACTTTCGACTTCTTACATTTTTCGCTCAGAAATGGAGGAAGATGTAAGAAAGAGGACAGGAGAGGAAGAAAAGAGGTTAGATTTAAAGGTAAGAACAGCAAAACAAACTGAAGTATGCTAACTTTGTGTAATTCAAAGATTGTATAAAAATACTGCAGTTTAGTGCAGGATAAACAGGTCAGCTTGCTGTACTGTTTTTACAGTAAAACTCTGTGTTGGACTGGTGCACAGAGGCTGTGTTCATGGTCAGTTGTTACATGAAGTGCAGCAGAGATGAGTTTGAATCAAAGCTGTTGATAAATTCATTATTAACCTGTCAGTGTAGAGGACGGAAATAAACTAAGATAGCTGTGAAATACTGAGTTACATCTTTTTTGAATTCAGCTCATCCACACAGAGCAGTAAACCACAGAGCAGCAGCAGGTTAGCTGATCACAGCTGCACACCAACATCATTTACTGGAGCTCATAATAGAAAGCTGTGATTCTTCTCCCCATCTGGAGCCACTACAGCTGATCTTAGGGTTCCTCCACCTTCTGAAACCCACTGTAACCCCTGAGTATACTCATGGTAGTCTTTAAGTGTGGAGGCAGAGCCACCCTCTACAATGTATACAACAGAAAACAGCTGTTTTTAAATTCCCTTTCACAGCTTGTGTCCTACATAACAGATTCAAGCGGAGTACATTCATTAGGATTAAAATTTCGATTGGAATGACATTTGTATTCTCTTATATTGTTATATATTACAATAATATAGCATGAGGTTCACTTAACCTTACACAAAAATAGTTGGTAGAAACATCCTCCAAAGAGTTACTTTTACTTCCTTACTTTGCGTACATTTCAGAGCCTGTGCTTTTTTACTTTTAGTAAAGACGTACCAGTATTTGTACTTTTAACAAAGTAATTTTTAACACAAATACTTGTACTTCTACTTAAGTACAGAATGTCTGCACTTTTGCCACCTCTGCCAATACCAAACTATGGTAAGAATAGTTGGGCATTGAAATGCACATACACACATATGCCTACTTTAAACACCCAGTACACCTGCTGTAAAAGCCACAGAAAAGAGACAGGTTTTACCAAGGGATCCATCAAGGCCAACAAGAAAATACACCTAAAAACTATGATCTCAGGGTGCAAAAAAAAGAACGAATGCAGACCTGTATCTGAGCAATTTATATGTGCTTTCACCTTCAACTAACTTTCACCCGAGGGTGTAATTTACATTTAAACTGTGGAGGACACATCTGGGAAATACTCAACGCTCCAAAATAATTGTGTCATTCATGCTCATAGTGCACTGCACATACCCTGTAGCCCCTCGGCACTCAACACAAATTAGTAGTATATAAACATAATTTCTAAGTCACAAGGTTGGACTTATTGTAATTTGACATCCTGCCCTGGAATACATATAGAGAAATTGGCAGTGCACTCGAATTCTGGTTTACTGAGTGCACTTAAATAATGCTTTGAAATAATAAAAAATAAAAAACACCTTATCATTTGCAATAAATTAAAAAAAAGAATATTCAAAATTAAAGAGGCAACATGAAAAAGTATGGCACTGACGTTTGTCAACAGTTCCATCGCAATGAGGTTTTCCCCAGTGCTTTGTCATTTCTATTCATTTCCCACCAAAATTAACCAACTAAGTTATCAGGACTTTCTGGCCAGTGGAGAACAACTAATTAAGACTTGTAGACTGAGACACCAAAATCCTTCTTTTATCCCAACACTCTCTTTTCATACATACACATCTAAAGCACATCAGAATTAATTTCAACAAACAGTATCTCCAACACTTTTTTCCTAACATGCTCATACCCTCACTATACGTGCAGTCAGACTCAGATTGTTCCCTGGGTGATATTTTCCTTTAACAACTTCACTTTTCTCTCTTGCCTATCAGATTGCATTTGCACTTAAGACTTTGTGCACCAGGTCATTGTTTAGTTAATTCTTTCACAGCAATGTAGACCCTTAGAAGTAGCAGAGATCTGGTGTTTTAATGAAGCAGGCACTTAGTGTTTGCAAACCACACACACTGTTTACACCAGGGAGACTGTTAAAAAAAAAAGTATATAAACAGATGCCGGCCAAAATTACTCTTCTGACTCAGCTTGTTACCCTCACTCCATAAATACTTAGTTTATTAGGATCAGGCCCATTTCTTCTCCATCGGTACAATCGCAAGGCATTTGGCCAGTGAGGCAAGGTTGGCCTAGTTTGAAAGGTCTGCAATTATTTTCTCAGATAAACAGCTCCAGCACTCAGAGCTGATTGAAGTGGGGGGGAGGGGGGGCTATGTTCATGTTGTGACATAATATATCTATATTATAGTTTGGGCTTTTTCCATTCTGCAGGAAGAATCCATTCTATGAGCATCTCTGGCTTTGAAGCTGCATTTTCCGGTTACTAATCCGCGGTTACTGATCCCACCAATGTGCTGAGTGTTATATTGTTTGTTGTCTCTCTGTGCTCTTTTCTTTTTCTGTCTTCACTTTTCCTCCCTTCTACTCTCTTTGAATCTGGTTCTGTCTGAGGTTTCCTCCTGCTGAAAGTTTATTTCCTCTCACTTTTGCCAAGTGGTTGCTCATAGAGAGTTATTGAATCTTGTATCTACGATGTAAAATGTGTAGAAAAAAAATCCAGTTGAAACTTAAACTACTGAAAGCAAACTCATTTTCATAATTCAGATTCCGGAAAGTAGCTACTTTTTGCTTCGATGACAGCTTTACAGACTATCAGCAATATCTTTATCTTTACCAGCTTCACAGGGTGGTCACCTGGGATTGTTTTCAATTAACAGGTGTTGACCTAAACCTAACAGTTTATTGGGATGAGTTGGACCGCAGGGTTAAGGAAAAGAAGCCAAGAAGTGCTCAGCATATGTGGGAACTTGTTCAAGAGTGCTGGAGAAGAATTCCAGGTGACTACCTCATGGCTGAGGGAATGCCAAGAGTGTACAAAACAAAGGTGGCTACTTTCAGGAATCTACTGTAAAACTAATTCGATTTGTTCGCATTTTTTTCTTGTTACATGCATTCAGATGTTTTATTCAGGTAAAAATAATCAATCTTTTAAATATTGTGTACAGCAATATAATGAAAAACTCTTGAATGGCAACACTTAACTGGAACTGTATAGTGAGGGGACTCTAATTTATTGTAATGAAAATCTGAGATCAATTGAGAGTTAAAGTCTCCAAATTTATAAAACGTGTGCATCCACCATCCTATCTTGTTATTACCATCCTGTGTATATTAGTAAATCAGTATCATTGTGAACCAGGTGAAGCAGAGAACAGGATTGCCAACTTAGCAACTTTAATTTTCCCTAAAAGTGACTAGGAACAAATATAGCCAGTTTTGCCCAGTGATGTTTGAAGCGTTTTGTCACCATGTTTTGTGTACATACAAACTTCTTACTGCGTGCTTTCATACGCTTTGGCATCACCTAGACCTCGCTTCGGCACCGAGGGGGACTCTCCAGCCTTGAGTGACTTCTGAGGCAGCCGACCGCAGGTTTTCTTACACAAAAGTTGGCAATAGTGGCCTGGATAAAGGAGCAGGGTTGAGCTCTCAATCGCACCCCACAGTTTAATGAAGCACAGTTTTCATTTCATTTGATATTCTAACATTAAACAATATGTGACAAAATTGATTTATGTTATATGGGTGCAGGCAAAGAATTAGTCATTAAGTTATGTTATAAAGTTCATAATTTCATTCATTTTTGTCTCTCCAAAGATGTTATTCCTCTCTCCTACAGCCTCAATTACATCTACATACAAATGTCCAAATATGCAAATTAGGATAATATAGCCAGCCAATAGCTACTTTCCTTACTGAAGAGTTAGCAACAGTGGTAGAAAAAGCAATGAGAAGGGAAGCCTGCACCTCTAAGGCAAGAAAGCAGAGAAAAGTCCAAGTCTGAAGAAAATGGAACAATCCTCTAAAAAGAGGAAACCAGAAAAGGTGCAATTTTTCAAAGTGTTTCCATCAGATTGATAACGGTTAAAAAATGAAATGACTAAGGTTTGAATGTTGCTTCCCCGATACACTCACTGTGGCTGAAATGAAAACAAGTCTGTACATCAAAGTAAGAATGAATAAGAATGAAGGGAAAAGATGGGGAACAAGAAGCACATGATCTGTCAGTGGAGACGAGAAACTCACTGCAAAAATAAAAAAAGAAAGAAAGAAAAATCCAGGTTTTTCTGGCTCCCTGGGATTGTGCCAAGAAATGAAACTGTAAGTGATGACAATTATATAAGGACATTGTGCTGTGTCACAGGAGATATTGTCTTAGCAGTATTTAGTTGTATTTAAAGTTGTCTGTAAGACTCCACTGCAAAAGGTTACACTACCTATATGCCACAATATATATTGTAATGGGTTTGTGAATTTTTGTCATGCTTACAATACAGTAAATGCTTTTTCTAGTACATGGGACTGTATTTTTTTCTTTTTTTTTTAAACATCATAATAAATGAATAAATCAAAACAAGTTGCTGTGAGTAGGGGCTAATACAGAATTAACTAAGAAATGGAGGAATTTGCACCCAGCTGTGGAAATAAGCTGCAGTGAGTACAGAATTAAAGTCTATTCAGAAGCGAATGAAATAACATACAGTGAGTGAGGAGGAAAGAAAGGTCAGAAGTTTAAGTGAAGGATGCTTTCAGAAGGGAGGAGAGAGAAGTAGTCTGCAAGCACACAGTAGCAGATGCTGATTTGTGATTTCTTTCACACATTTTATAAATGATGGTGGCATTTCAAAGGGATTATACCAATTTTCTACACTCAAAGAGGCAAAGTCATTTGTAAATTTGTAAAAGTACACTCTTAGGCATTGTTGTCCTTCCTTGTGACTTCCTCTCTTTGCCTGCCTTGGCCATTGTCTTCTTTAAACTCAACTTCTTGGCCTGACAAATCAAATTGTGTGTTAGTTTCTCTTCCTCTCCAAGTAATGACACACTGCAGGATTTTTCGATTACACAGCTCATTAATAATATTCTCTATACACTCACAAGCAAGCAATATTAAATCACAAATACACATACACTCACCCATAGACATGCAATCATATGCACATATCCAAATGTTAATCCTCTGGGCTATGACGAGATCATGTCTCAACTATATTGTGGCTCTGATTATTTTTAATTGCAACATGGAACTGCAATGGTTACATAAATGACAGCTCTAATCAGCTTGCTCCCCAGGACTCTCTTCCAACTGGAGCTCTTGAAAAACAAACAGACGGCGTCACATCCCGGCTCGACTCGACCGCAAAACACACATCAGCACCCATCATTACTGGCTGTGATGTCATAGACTTTAAACGCTCAAGACAGTTAGAGTGAGAGAGAGCAGGAGGACTGGATGCATGAAACAACACATGGAAGTGCACACGGTGCACACAAGCATAAAGGTGTTGGCCCAAGTGTGCGCGTGCACCCTGACACATGCAGATGCAGTGAAGGGATATGATGGTGGTTGGAGTAAGAAAGAGTGGTGGACCTGCAGTACTGTGGCTGGCGTCAATGGCAAGCCTTTGGATAGTTCTGGGGTCAAGAGGGTAATGATGGGTGAGGGAAGGGTGAGAAAGGAGTGAGAAATGGGGTGTGAGGGACACTAGGGCATATAAATGTCACATTGCTGCAGATTTTTTTTTTTTGTCAGGGCCTGTGGTTGTAACCTTAGCCTTTCTTTCACTGCTCTGCTATGTGAAATAAGGGCGTTGAAGTCCTCAGGCCAGTCTTACATGGGCTCATCAGTTTGACTAAATTTGCATGCACGTATGCCTGCGCATGCATGCGTGCACGTACACATCTTTAATTAGGCACCCACAGGCTCATAGATACATGAATACAAAAGCTATATAGGACATAATCTATAGCTGACGTTGATATATACAGTATCCATGTGTGGCTGTTTAGCATGCACATTATGAGAAAAGCAAAACAAGCATTGCACATGCCTGCAACGTACACAAACACACAAACAAATGCAAGCGCATAAGCGCTAAGTGTAAGAGCAACCATTTAGTCGTGTCCACACAGAGTTCATAGAGGGTTAGCCGGAGCAGCTCTCTAGCTGGGGTATAAAGATACAAATTAAACATGACAGATGTACACACACATGCACGCACGCACACACACACACACACACACACAATTCTCCATTAAAGTTTGTAATGTAACCACACCATGCCCAGAGACGCCATGTACTAAAACACAGTGCATCAATTATCACATCAAGATTCTACATTTATCGGCACAGCATGATTTATAACCTGCTGGGTAGGGGGGGGGGGGGTGCAAACCCCCAATTGTCCATAACTCATTGATCAGTCCTCTATCCAAGACAAACATGCTGATACTTAAAAACTGTGATCCGAGGAAATGCTCAAGTGCTCACAATACGCACAATGGTTCCCAGTCCCAATACAGCGCAGGAACCTGGGGACAAACCAAGGCTGGGAGCCAGTGGGGCTGCTTGCTTTGGGCTATGATATTGTTAGCCCACCTACTCTGTTACAATCATACCACATTTTCCCTCCATTGCCTCCCTGACCTCCAATCTAGCTCTTTCCTACTTTCCTTGCTTACCCTCCCCTCTCTCCTCTTTCACACTCCTGACTGTCCATTCTGTTAAGCTGGCCTGCGCACTAAAAACAGCCTTGGTGCATTTGAGTAGCAGAGGCAAAGCAGGGGGCTTCTGGGTCTCCATTTAGCCACTTCCTGTTTTAGGGAGCCAATAAGTATGCCCCTCCAGGCCATCGCTCAGTTTGCCATGTGTAAGCCAATGAGGCTTTTCGTGAACTAGATGAGTTGGCAGAGCTCGGACTGGAGCTACAAAGACTCCGCTGAATATGCTAATGCTGAAAAATCTCACTCAGCTTGTTTGCACAAACACAGAATGGAATGCTAAATATATGCCTGATTTGTTCTGGTTTTGTTTTTCAGCGTGTGGTTGATGAGAATAAGCTGACTGTCTGAAAGATAATTGATGAACTTCAAGCTTGTGAATTACGGGCACTCTGTTCCCCGTGTATATACTGCATGCTAATCCTAACCAGAGTCCAGAAACAGTGAGATATAGTTTCTCAGCTTCTCACATGAGCTTTCTCCCATTTTCTTGCTCTTTTTTTTACACACACACACACACACACACACACACGAATATACAACGTGTATTAGTACAGCTGGCTGTCAGGTCCTCAAGCTCACCAAGGGGTCTCTAAGTACTGAAGGCTTTTCTTCCTGTCACAGCATGGGGTAGGCAACTATTTCTTAGTATATATGTGTATGTGTATGTGTGTGTTAAGAGCGTATGTTTTCTGCTGGCTCCTCCAACCTTGGCAGCAGTGTGTCTCTTGACACCCACAGGAACAAATTTGTCTTTGGGGTCTGGTTCAGCTTTTTCCGATGTGTGAGTGCGTGGGTACATGTGAGTTTGGGTTAGGTGGTCGACAGGTCTGCTCATTATCACTGCTGTGGGCAGCAGGGAGAAAAAAAAGGGGAAAGGAGGGTGAAGGAGGAGGTAAACAAGGGCAGAGCTGAGGACATGATTGTGAAACTAAACACACCACGGATGACAGTCAAGCTACAAATCCTCAATCCACGCAATAAGCCGTTAAACCCTTTAAAGCACAATTATACCGTCTTACAAATACATACCAAATACTTCTCTGTCATTGTTTCTCTAAATTAAGATATTTAATGCAGTAACTCTTCGCAAATATAACAATACATCTAGACAGTGAATTGCAGTGCTGATGCTGCTAGTCTGTGGAATGTGGACAGAATAGTGCGTGTGTGTTTTCCCAGCTTGTCTCAGCTCTGCTGTGTTGTGGTCACCGGGCCTGTGTGTGGTCCTGGTGTGGTTCAGCTGCTCAGAATCATTTCCATTTAAACATATCTGTGGTCCTCAAAGCAAACCACCACTGGTATCCACGCCATTGGAGGTAACACCAAGAGCTTTGCCCTTTGCGTGACCGCTCATGTGTGTATGCATATTATGCTCATCATGTGTGTGTTAATGCATCTTTAACACCGTGAGTGGATGCAGAAGCGCTTGAATGTGTGAATACATGTGCGATTCAGCCATCGCCTGTCTTCCTGCATATTAGCAAAGGAGATTTGTCTTGTACTGAACATAATGGTGAACAGAGTTAGAGTAGCATGAGTGCTGATGGATATGGTGGTTTGGAACTTCAGGGCCCCCTTAGGGCATTGTGTCCAAGTGAGCAGTGACGCCTCTCTCGGGGGTTCCTTCCCACCTCAAACAGCAGCAGATTGGATCACTGGGAAGGAATGCAGATGCTTTATTTCTTCTTCTAGAAAATACCCCTCAGTGTTTGTCACTTGCTCCTTCTTTGAGTGTGTCTTCTTTGACAGATGGGGATGTCTTTTGGTTGTTTTTCCTCCCCCTGTTTCTTCCTACTTTATTGAAGTGATTTTGTCAGTGTCACCTGTGTGCACTCAAACTGCGTGCGGTGGGAAATTTAGAAAATAGAGTGTACGCAATTGTCGGCATTTTTAGCATCTGAATGGCTTATGTATCCATCAGTGTGAGGGCAAAATGGCTTACAGAGATCACAGATGAACATTTATCACTCATGGGAACAATGAATGGGGCCAACAGGGCTGCCATTGTGGCAACACCCCAGAAAGAAGATTGCTTTCCCAAGTCTGCCTTTTGTACACACACTGGATGCACTTTCCCATAGCTCATCTGGCAAACAGGAAGGAATCACAGACTGGGTTGGATGCGTGTTGACCCAAAACAGCTCCAATCCCATTATGTAGTGATAAATGACCCACAAGCAAGTCAGGGAGTCTTTGGACCACAGAGAGAGGAAGAGAACTGGGAATGATTAAAGTCACAAAGTTCTGCTGAAGGGACGATTTCAATTAAATAGAAGAGAATAGATTAGACCACTAGGATGCTGAGAATTACCTCGCCACTGGAGCTGGGGCTTCATATAACTGGCTAGTTGAGAGGTGGGGAAAGAGAGGGAGATGAAGCATGTCCCATTGTTGGCCACAGGGACCTTGGTGTTGACATGGAGGCCACAGCAGAGCTTCCTCCGGCCACCACTGAAAACGTCTTTGTTTTTTATTTAAGCTCCAGTGTAATATATAGTGTAGATCTGTGAATGCCTACACACAATGACTTGCTCTAAAAACTGTATTTTTGCATGTGTGCATACACGTACAGTACATGTCAGAAAATGCTTTTTGCTTCTATTTCTAAGCAAATACAGATGCTTGTCGTGGTCTTTATTGTCTCTTTGAACGGGAGGGTAATCCTCTGGGCCACAGGGGTACATGAATGACAAAACAGTGAAACACCACATGCACACACACATACACGGTTGCCACATCTCTGCTTATGTGGAGGTCAAAAAGCAGCCAAACATTTCCCGAGACCAAGAGCAGACACTGTATTAATCAGTCAAATCTGCCAAAAACAACAGAGCAATATATGGGAAGCAGTGATTCATATTAAATCTATTGTTTCAGCAAATACCTGCTGTGCTAAGTTCCTTTCAACAACACATCTTTCAGCAACAGTATGAATTTTTTAAACATCATTTTATTTCAAAAGTACATAAACAGGACCAATGTTGTTCAATAAGGCAAAGCTCAAATATTAACAACCACTCACATCAGAGAACTCAAAATCTCATAGTCACAGTTTATGGGTACCACTTGCAAATAATAAATAATACTCTTTTTTTCCCATATATTTTTTATATACATACACTATAACTCTTTTTTTTTCTCATTGTGGAAAAAATATCAACAGACAAACATTTCATTACAACCCCAGCCACATACAGTATAATCATCATTAGTATTTGTTGTTTTCTGTTTAGTTTTTTTTTTTTTTATCTTCAGAGACATCCATGTCCATGAAAAGTCAGAGTTGGCCATAGGTAGGTGCATCTGTCTTTCTCCATATGGGTGTTATGTGGCTCTAATACCCAGTTCCAAGCCCCGCTACAGACCCCAGCCCTTAGCTGCTACCTGAAAGGACTGAACATAGTGGTGTTAGCATCCATGGGTATTCCTAGACCACTTGTGCAGTTTTTAAGCTACTAAGTGCATTGTCAACATTATTACTATGTGTTTCTAAACTTTGCATCTCCTCACACACGTTTGTGCACTTTGTGTGATATTGCTAAAGCACCTTAATGATCACTACTTAGCAACTGTATCCATTATAAATCCTTTCAAATATGTACCTTGTAGGGAGGTATGTCAGGGCTAGGGGCTTTGTAGGTGGTGAGTTGAAATTGGGCATGACTTTATACGGGGCATGAGTGTTTTTTTCTGTGGCATCATTGCGATACTTTTGCATGCCGAGCCAATCCAATCCAAGCAAAGTTCTCGATGGAGAGGCGTGGTCAGCTCAGGTCACCTAGGGAACAATGCCACAAGTAGGCAGAGCAGCGTCACAACAAGAGACTGGGTAAGATTCACAGTTCCTCCGCACTCCATTGAGTTCTCCTAGAGAAAGAGGGGGGGCATGATGGGAACAGATATGATTTATTTGAATGAGAAGTATATGAAAACGATTTTTACTATTTACTTTGTGCATGCAGTATATGTGCATATACCTCTGGGTGAAAAGGGTGGCAGGTGTCTGGGCGCCTCCTGTCCTTTTGCATCTTCAATCTTTCGCACTTGAGAGATTCATTATGTGCAGCTAGAGTTAAGGCAATACCAGACGATGTGTACCGTCTGCAGTACTCCTGTTTGAGTATAGTTCTTGATTAAATTCAAAAGGAATGCATGTTTGAGAGCGGATAGTGGAAGGATGTTTTTCAAAAGTGCTTTTTTTGTGTAGAGTAAAAGTGAAACAAGAGCCAAATCTCAGCAATGTTTGATGAGGTTTCTTTTGTTGCACAGCAACAGAATAGCATGCTACAGTGAGCACCCCACAACAAAATAAACACTGGTGGACATGTATACACAGCGTGACTGTAGTGCATAAAATTTCAAAGAAATGCACATTGTAGGAGAATCCAGCCAGTTATGCGGTGACAAATTAAGTTCCTTCAGTCTCCAGCCGTTCTAAGCTAGCTGTGTCTGCTGTTGATCAAGATCCAATCACAGCGTGGCATGTAACAAAGTCCAAACTCACACACACTCACACAGCATTAAAAAAAAAAGAAAGCACTGAGTGATGTCTCAGTGGCCCAGCTTTAGATCTTGTCCCCATACAGCAGTTAGATATCTTATCCACAGGGGGTAGAGGGTAAACATACTTTTCACTTTAAAATGCTCCACATAATTCCCAAAGTCCCAAGTCAGTGGAAATTAACTGTAACAATTCTAACTGTGAAAGTGATGAGGTGGAGGAGGAATGTCCTCTCTGTTAAAAAGAAAATAAGATAATACATATTTATCTCAGCAGGGGTTAAATCCTTTTGGGAACTAAATAAAAAAATCAATCCATACTTACTCGCTCATTCATTCCCAGTACCTATTAATGTTTGATGCAAACTGATGATTAACAGAAGTGTTGTTTACATTGAGTCATTTGATGCATTTAATTGAAGATGCGGTGCACCATATTTATAGACAGAGTTATTACCTGTCTAGCTTTAATATTGTATATACATATATACAGTCACAACCCCTTCCCCAACACCTCTGCTTTTTGGCCAGTGAAGGATATACATGATTTCGATGGGGTCCATGGTGATTGGCTCAAACATGCTGCAGTCACACTTGTTGTCCACCACCACCATGAAGAGATTACTGCTGGGGATCTGCTGAATCACAAAGGACCTGCCAATCACAGCGCAGACAGCCAGAAAAAAATAAAGACAGAGAAGGGAACAAGGAAGAGGGAACGTGAGACAGTTGAAAATGAGATCTGGCGAACAGTCAAGGAGCATGGGTATGATGTAAATTTCCATGTGTGTCACAGGATTTGTGTTATGAGTGTTCACATTCTCCCCTGGCAGAGGGGAGAAGCTCTGAAGAGACTGGATGCATGTCAAGAGTATTATGTATCTCACCGCCAGCTGTCAATAAACATACAGAAACACAGACAGACTCACACCAGCACACACACACATATAGTTTGCACACGTATTTCTCAAACTCACTCCATCCGCCTGTCTTCCTCATTCTCTTCCTTTCCTTTTCTTAAGGCTTTGTTGTACCCTATCCAAGGCAAGCACCAATGAAGTGTTGCCGAATATAAAACACTCCAAAGGGAGACAAATGGGAACCACACTTTGGTGCTCATAGCTTCCCATGGCTGTGTTTTACTGGCCTGAGAGATCAGGCCTTGCCTTGGCCTCCTGGCCCGTGATTTATGGCCGTGGATAAGCTTTATTAAGAAGAGAGGTCGTAAAGATGATCTCTTCTTTCTATCACCCTTTCTTTCTTGATCTCCAGCTTCTCTGCCTTGCTCTCTTTCCCTGCAGCTGGGTGATTTATCGAATTCACTCTGAAGCATTTATCAGACACATATGAAAACACGCACGTGTGACCGAGTGAACACACACAGATGTAAAAATACTGTATACCAAAAATACGCTTTCTCAACTCTCAACAAAGACAAAGAGGGAGAGACCTGATAGATCAAAACAGCCCTAATATGTACAGGAATATCTCCATCTTTACTCATTCAATACCATGACCAATTTAATCTGACCACAAACAGCCTTCAATCCCCGAGGAGTGCCAATCCACCGCACTTAATACACTTATCCCCACCATGACCGGCCAAACCAAACCAAACCAAACCAACTCAGCAAACAGGCCAAGCCAGTTCCAATCAGGGTGAATTAGGATCTGCTGATGTTTAATAATCTGTGCTCACCCCTGCACAGCGCCGGTCCAGTCCAGCGCTGCCCGCTGATAGAAAGCAGAGCAAGTGTTCTCGGAGAAAAGACTTAAACACATCCTGACAGCACATCTGCTGGCCTTGAACATACCCAGAGCTGGGAAAGGGAGCATCACACTGCATATGAACACACACAAGGCTGTGTACAGCGTGTGACAGACAGCAATGCATATCACAAACACAGATGGCACAGCAGACAATTTGTTGTTAATGTTGCCTCATAGTGCTGTGGCCTCTGCATTCTGGCTGGGCTGGGGGAAACATGTTTCTCTGAGAGGAGATAACAGACAACCTTTTAAGCAATGTGGAGACTCATATGGGAGAGAAAGGGGAGAAAAGAAAAAAAAACAGAGGTGGATATCGTCACCCTTAAATAGTGACCTAAGTCATTTTTTTAACAAAACTTTTGTTTTTGCCTAAATTTTCATATTTTCAATGTTTGGTTCAGGTTTTTTTTGTATTTTCATGTATAATCAGTGAAAGGCTGTCTCCTTTTTATTTTTGACAAAACATATCATACAACAGTACCGAGTTACAGTGTTTTATTTTCATATTTTTGGGGGGTTTCTTGTGATAAGATAAAGCTATGATTTACAATATATTTTCTAATGCTTTGTTATAGTTTCAGAGCTGGACACAGTTTTGTGCATTTCATGGAAAACTCATTTTGTTCACAGGTTTGAATACATTTATTTTTTTCCCTGAATCCAATGGAGAATGTTCGTGTTTTTCTAAGGTTTTAATAACTGCATAGCATAACCACAAATGCATGTCCAGCATGGTTTTCAGAAATATCTGTCATCACAGTTGAAAAATTTGACCAGTAATTACTGTGTGCAATTTAACTATTACTAATTTGAGTCGAAATTGCTCCAACAAAATTTCAACAATCAGATAGATGAGTTTTTAGACCGATGCTGTCATTTTATTTCCACGATTCCTATGACCTTAGGGGAAAAACAAGCGCCGTGATTCCAGTATACATATTATATATATTTCAGTGCATACATGTGGCAGGACTTTTGTAGGAGGCCTCTAAGTTGATGTGAAATACACTACGATAAAGATACTGGTACTGAAGCAGAAAAGGAGGAATACCTACAATACAGTCCAATAAATATAATTTAAAAAAGTTTAATATGCAGAAACTGCTTCTAAAATTCAAAAAATTGCCTGACCAATTCTGTCACTCAGACCTTGATGTTATTTTTTGTTGTTGTTAATTACTATTTTTATTTAAAAAAAACTATTTAAAATGCATTTTAATGCTGTATTAAGAAGCAAAAACCTGCCTTGTACGTGGTTGTAATGACAACACCAGCACACAACTATGGCTGCAGTACCATTATTACATTGTCATTACAAAAAAAGTATTACCTCAACAGATTAATCCATGTCTTAATGTATGACTGCACTGGATGTTTCAACCTCTCTTTTTTTTCTTGGTGACTTGACTCTTCTCTCATGGTTGAGAGAAAGAAAAGGACCATTTGTTTCGGCAAGATATACAGCCAGGACTATTGTCACTAATGGTCTCATTGAAGACCTTCTTGGAGATGCACTCTTTGCCTTGAATCTCATGTTACTGTCTAAAAAAGCTACGGATGCATTAATAAAGGTTAAATCATCTTATTGGGGTATTTAAGTCACTAGAGTTTGATGTTTCTTATGTTCTGTCGCACTAATCGGGGAGTAGTACACACAAAACTGACACACACACACAGAGTCAAAATACAGTAAAGAGAGGTTTAACAGGCAAGAGCTTAGGATATATTTCCCAGAGCATAAAGCATACACACGTGTCCCAATGAAAATATAAGAGAAAGGCCTCAGTCAGCCTGTAACCTGAAACAGATGTTTATCGCCAATATCCTCTATTACAAATATGAGCTATAAAATTCCATATAACTGAAATAAAAACTCTGTTTTACTTTGTCAAATTCATTGTGTTTTAAAAAAGATTTATTTGAAGGCGGCATGTTGCTGAGGAGCAGAAAGCTAATCCCAGTTTTGGTGTCATCATTACAGATTCTCCTCTGATGCATGCTTCTGCCATGTGTCGAGGGTCCGGAGGGGCTGCCATGATGCTCTCTGCGTATGCATGTGTAGGGATCGGGCTGCATCTATACTGTAGTCCTCTCACTCAAAGCGGTGGTTACCCTGCTAACCTCGTGGGGCTGTGCCGACAGTGGACACACAACGATATCACACATACACAAGCACACATGCGCACACACACGCAAAGAGCTCTGAGCTCCCTGGCAGTTCCACAGCTGGGAGCAATGAAGGGCCCATTGCAGGGATCCAGAGAACACCCCACAATTGCCTGACAGAAAAGCCCAAATTGTTAATGGGGACCACACTCATTTTCCCATTTTTAAAGGAAGCCTTTTTTTTCCACCTCTCTCCCTCATCTCTAAATGCCTCGTATTTCAAAATTCCGTGTGTGTGTGTGTATCTGCGTCTCTGATGGATTGCCCTGGATAAAAGTGTTTTCAGCAGACAACAAATGATTTAAATGTGTTTCTCATGATTTACGATTATAAAGACAAAAATGTCTCCAAGATGAGAATTAACAGGATCATTTTTCAGCGTTGTTTTATGGTGCACAGTGGACAGCTGATAACCAACAGCTCTCATTGTTGATGTCACTTGTAGCTAATTTATGTTTATGCATCTGTTTGTGCGTCCCATACTTGATGCAGCCGTCACAGTCAATGTTGCCAGTGTTCTCCTTGATGGTTCTCTCGGAGATAAAGGCCGGATACTCCGTGTCACATGGTACCTGCATGGTGCGACCTATCCTCTGAGCTGAGAGGCGGGAAGGAGAAAGGAGAGGGATGGAGGGCGAGAATGACGAGCATTTGGTCAAAGTTGCTGGAAAAATTCTGAAACACCCATTTCAAAATCAAAACACAGCTATTGCAAAGAGTTACGCAAATAGATCGCAAGCGCACAGTTAAACACACGGCGTCCATGTAAATATTGAAGTTTGAAAGAAAACAGCATTTCTGGACCAGAACTGTCTCTTGTCCTGCTAGAAATATTTCCAATGTAAATCTAGGCCAGTCGTTCTCACGGCATTGCTTGAACTTTCCTGCCACCCAGAGGTTTGAAACGACCCTGCAGAATGGCCAGCTTCAAATGTCATTAAACCCTTACTAAAAAAGGACCAGCATTAATCCAAACTTGGACTTTTAACATAGAAAAACTGTTTAAATGCTTAGCTGAATCACAGCATTTCACATATCTTTACAGAGAGACTTCTTAACGCGGGTGATTATGTGTTTAATTTGAATAATGAGGTTCTATTATTGAGAATCAGCAGTGCAGCATTATTCAGCGCGTGTGTGTGCATGTATGTGTGCTTGTATGTGTGTGTGCGCACTGTAAATAAACTATAAGGATGCGAGAAACGCAGCCTACATGTATAAACGCCTGGGATTAGTTCAGCTTGAGAGGCTGTGTAGATTGGGTTACGGGCTGCTAAATTATGGTGTTTCAGCTGTGTGTCGCGGGCCTCTGTCTTCATTGTAAAAAGATATAGAAAGTGCTAAGACCTGAGGCTAGCCAGCTGTGAAATTGTCTCGACTACTCGGTGAGCAGCGATGCCCAGCTTCACTTCGTTCAGAATTAAAGTGTGCGAGGAAAGCATTTCATAGACTTTCATTTTGTGGTTCTTTCTCCCTCCTGTCTCACACACTAAATATTTTCATATTAGTTTTGGCAAGAATTAATGCCTCAATATGATGCTGCTTTAGAGAGGCTTTCGTTTCAAACAGGCAAACAGTATTCAACACTCCATAAAGCATGAGGAATCACAGCATTCATAGCCTGGCAATAATCATATGAGAATGTGCGTGCATTCAAGGAAGCGAGTACGACAGAAAAAAGGGAATGACATACAACCAGAGAAAAAGAGAAAACGTGATAGACCGGGTGAGAAAAAGAGAGACACCCTTTTCTCATGTTACCAAGTGGCTATTGCCTACCACCGTTTCCAATGTGACACAAGACCTTGCAGATCATAAGGTCATTTAAAAGAACCCCACTGGACAGACAAAGAAAATTGTGTGTACTGAGACATGTATACACGAGCTCTGAAACACTGAGGTCACTTGAGGTAATCGTCGGTTTTGCTTTCGTTTTTTTTTTTTTTTTTTTTTTTTTTTTTGTTTTTTTTTTTTGTTTTTTTTTTTTTTTTTTTTTTTTCGGTTTTTGTTTTCTTTTTTTTTTTTCTCTACCCACACCATCAACAAAAAACCTA